>FAPP01003123.1:16437-30394 GCA_001485965.1 Heliconius ismenius | reverse complement strand
ATCAATTCGACTGTTTTTTTTATGTTTGTTTCCTCAGAACTATTGACTGGGTGAACTGATTTTGATGATTCTGTTTTATCAGAAACGTAGTGCTTTCCATTTTAATTCGGTCTTTCTGACTATGATAGCTACCTATGAGAAAATCACATGTTTCAAATTTGTATTTAGTATGTACGCGGCAAATCGACAAATAAATCAGTATCGCCCCAACCGATTTTGATTTATGTTTTTTTATTGAAAACGATACATTTTAAAGGTAATCAAATGAAAGTTTGGTTAGTTGCTTATAAGACACGGTTGAAATTGAAGAACTCGAACGAATTATAATTATTATTTCTCGCTCTCACGAGACAAAGTGCGGCATCGAACCCACAACTGTCGCGTTACAGCCACACGCTTCTGCCTATCAGTCAAAGAAGAAAGATGATTTTGTTATTGATAAAATTTTCTATAAAATAATTTAATATTTATATCCATTTTCAGATACACTGCAACTCTGCGATGGCGCAAGACGGTCGCAGCGGAGAAAGGTATGGCTAAATTTATAAAATTTTTAAGAAAGAACAAGTCCAACATTTATTGTTCTAAATATTATTTAGTTTTTTCTAGGTTCTAAAAAAATTAGATTAAAAAAAAATAGAACTATAAGTCTCAACTTTTAGTTTGAATAGACTATTGGGCTTGTTTTTTCTTTGGAATTTTTTTTTTGACACTGTGTCTTTTTCCCGACTGCTAAGGAAGGGTTATTGATAGTTTGGTTTTTCATAATTACAGGATACACCAGACCTCTACATACCAGAGCCGAGCGCGGAGTCGCTAACAGCAATCGCTCAAGCGATGGGGGCCGCGGGCTTCGAAGATTACACTGAAGGGAAGTCCCTCGTGAAGCGCCTTATACCCAGTGACAGCCACGACTTGGATATTGTTGAACATCTTGGTGAGTTCCAATACTTATTTAAGGAACGTACAAATATTTCACACAATTATTGAGGAAGTGGATAGGCGAAGCCTTGGAAAAGAAATTCTGAAAGCATAGAACTAAATACTCGATTGAACCTGCATTTAGAAATATTCATACTTAATTATACTGTTATTTGTTAAGCATATAAATTTGAATGTAGAGAGAATCAAACCCGCGTCTCTTGGAAACAATGAAAGTGGTTGTTCCTAATTGAGCTATACGTTAAAAATACTATATCCTTCCTGAATACGTATACAGAATATAATAAACATTCGATTCGATCGATTTTTATACAACTATTTATACGTTACTAGCGTTTACCTACGGTTTCACTCCTGTCGAATGAAAATAACTAAGAACAGCGTATGTTGTACATGACACATTTTATGTACCCAAAAGAATTCAACAGCATGAACAGTGGATTACACTGAAACCGTTAAATAAAGGGACTGGTCAACGAAAACAAAATTTTTTGCAATATGCAATATGCGAACCGATAGTTCCCGAAATAAGCGTGATCAACCAAACAAACACTTCAGCCTCAAAACATTAGAATACCGTATATATTAGGAGAAAGTCAATATATAAGGGCTACATCTAACATTTTGAACGAGCGCCGCGTATGAACGTGAGAACCTGCGCTATCCTTACTTTCACTCGAAAGTGCAGGAACAGGAACAAGCCGAGGTTGTTGTCGAATACGTTACTTCAATACAATACGATTTTCTAATGCCATTTGTATAATGCCATTAGGTTTCTATTCACGGTGTCCTTTAGTGATGATTAGTGGTTGATAGTGGAGGTATGAGTGTCAGTTAGTGTTTATGAGTGATTTAGGTAATAAATATACCTATAGAGTTGAGTTTATTTATTTATTTATTTCTATACATACTTCTATACTAATATTGAAAGCTGGGGAGTTTATTTAGTTTGACGCGCTAAACTCGTAAACTACTTTGAATGTGTCAGGTTATGGGTTCATTAAATCACTCTAGTAGAGAAGCATAGCGAGGCGTTGAGTTTTGCCACTCAAAGCGCAATGCCTTCAGAATTTAACGGAAATCTTAACACTAGGTTCCCAGGTTCCGTCTGCCTGCAAAAAAATCTTGTGCTTTCATATCGTCACTCATTAAAGCTGCTGAAAGATATTGTTATTAAGTAATAAAATATTTTGATTTCTTTTCCTTACAGGTGTAATTGGCAGAGTTGGCGTGGACTTCCCGGCGTTACCCAACATACCAAGCACTGGCTTCAATTGCAAGAATGTGCCTACTGGATACTACGCTGACCTGGAGACCGACTGCCAGGTATATTCATTATACATACCTTATAGACTGGTGGACCTTGTAGTGGTTGTAATTCTGATCCCCATTCGTGGAAATTAAATATTTGAATAAATAAAAATGTAATTTCCACGAATGAGAATATATTTTAATTTCTTACGACTGGTGTCGAGGCTAGCGCGGCGTTGAGTTTCCCCACTAAACACCCGTTATGTCCAGAATTCGGCAGTAAGTAAGGAACGGAGTGTCTTAACACTAGGTTCCCTCTGCCTACCCTGCTAGGCACGGGATACAGCGAGAAGCCGATTTTAATTTATTTATAAAATATTCATGAAGTAATTAAAACCAAGTTTTAAGCTATACATAATTTTTAACGATGTTTATTAAGATGCATATTTATATGTTATTCTTATATGTTCGTGTGAATATTAAATTAGGTATTTAAAATCTATTTTAATATTCATATTATGTCATCAATCCTTGATCTAAATATTTAATTTCCAGGTGTTCCATATATGTGACACGTCACGCAAGATCTCCTTCTTATGTCCAAACGGCACCATCTTCAGCCAGTCGCATCTCATCTGTGATTGGTGGTTTAAGGTGGACTGCGCGTCTGCTCCCGCACTGTACGAATCCAGTGTGGAATACTACTCCAATGAACAAAAGAAATCCCAAAGGGTCAGCCACAATTTAAAAAATCCTGATCTTCAACAAATCGGTACAGATACAAATGTTCGTTCGGAATCCAGAAGAGCACCTGTTAATGTTCCCACTACTACTGAAAGATTTTTGAGACATAGACAAAAGCTTCAAACGGTCAGTCCTCCCTCGGAGGTACTAAATGGAAAGCCAACTGCAAGAAGCTACCAAGCACTATTTGAAGTGAACCCAACACAAAGAGCGCAGACCATCACTGCTTTTGAAAACAGGAGAAAGAATTTAGTGCAGCTTATTTCAAATAATTTTGGAAACGGTCCCGCAAAAACAACTTTGCCCATCTTTGACAGCTCTACTCATAAAACCACTATTCCTGTGTATGACCACAATAGCTTAAGGGAAATGCAAGTAGCCGCAGAAACAGCTTCCTTTGCTCAAAATCAGAATAGACAGTTCTTACAAGAATATAATAGCAAAAATTTCAGACCATACCCTGTTTATACACCCAATCATAGTTCAAAGTCTACGAAAATTAACAATCCGACGTTAACAACATTATATGATATTCAAACGAAACAAGCAGCACAATACTTACAAGAAGCAACTACAAAAAGACAAACTTTAGTTCCTTACACTAAGAGCTATACAAGCACGACTAATGAAAGACGTGAACCTTATACCAGGCCAGGAGTGTCCTTACTTAGAGATTTTCTAGAAAAGGAAAAAAATAAGACAATTTCAGTGACAACAGATAAGATAATTGAAGCCACAGCTCGAAGTGATAAATTTGAAAGCCAATCAAATATAGAAAATAGTGCTACAGTGAACACAAGAGATACTTTCGAGTCTGTGACTAAAATTCCAGAGGGCACAATTTTTGATAAACTATCTAAGACTACCGCAGATGAAGCATATTTAACTTTGAACCCAAATCAACCAGCAACAGAGGAAACATATCAAGAGCGACGGGATAGGTTAATGAGGAAATTAAACTTCGAAACTTTGGAAACCTTGGAGCCTAACTTAGGTACTACAGAAAAATATTTCAAAAATCAATTCAACAAGTCTGAACAACAATCGTTAAGTCCTAAGACTTTACAATCTTTGGCAATTTACTACGCAACAGCTTTAGATAATTTATCCACCACTACTCCTCCTGAAGAGAGCGAAACTACTACCAGCGTTAACAATGAATATGGATCTGTAGATCAAAATTTACCAGCTTTGTTTAGTCCTCAAACAATATCAAAATATGGAAGTCTGTTTGGACACGGTAATAATAACGATGACTTATTGGAAGATATTAAATTAGACCCTAATGGTACCTATAATGAATTGGCAGAAGATTTAACAGCACAAATGAGTCAAGGTCCGTTAGCAACATCTCCACAAATAAGAGAACTTGCTCAAGTATTTACCCACGCACTCTCTGCTTACCTTCAAGACCCAGTACAGTTTAGAAAAGTATTATCCGATATAAGGCCAACACATCCATCGTTTGCGGATGTGGTAACAACAACAGAAGAGTCGTTTAATACTGAGCCAACAACAACAGTTAACGAAGAAGACCAAGAGATACTTGGCTTCTCTGACGATCATAAGATAAGAGATTCACAAAACTCTATAAGAGGAAGTAAAGCTTTGAATATTATTAATGATTATCCAACCACAATTCAAGAGGCAAGTACTACTATCAGACCCGTAACTGAAATTGTATCTACATCATTTTCAACTCCAACGACACCTCGAAGTCCATACAGATGTTGTGGAAGAATTTCTGCTTCTTACACAACTGCTTCTACTATAAGAGATATTTATTCCACTTTGTTCCCATTTACAAATACTGGTAGTTTCAAAACAAACACCTTAGGAACAAATGCACATAGTGAAATCACATCTACTACAGATAATAATTTCTCATTCAGGCAAGGAAACCTAGGTAACAAATTCTCGACTTTCGGTAAATTTTCTAATCCCTCAGATGTAACACCATTTAATGAGATATCAGAAATTACAACAGTTCCTACAGCTTGGGGTCTAGACGTTATAGAGTCGACATTATCACCCATTACAAACTCCCATCAGAGGTTTGAAAGCAAGAAAATAAAACCTACGAACACCTTCCTTAGTACAACTCCTGTTTATTTCACGGAAACTGATAGTATAGAATTAGAAAACGAAGAAGAATTACAAAGAGCTCACAGTCAATCTTTCGTTTCTCCTCAGTCAAATAGTTTACGCCATGGAAAACAATTAAAACAAGATGAAAAGAAATTAATACAAAAACCTTCAGAAGATTTGGAAGCCCCTACGCAATCTACTGTAGATACAACAACTGCACAACCTACCACTCAAGCGACTACTACAATTCGTGAGCAAACAGAAATTTTAACAACAGCCAGTCCTCTAATAGGCAATATATTTACATCTCCAGATAGTGAAAAGTCAACGAATGACTTTGAATGGCAAACTACATTCGGAAATTGGCAAAGTACAATACTTGACCCAATTACATTGAACGACGGTCTTAGCCCCACAGGACCAGAACAGGGTGTGTCAGAAATTGCTCAACAAACCAACACGTGGGCACTCGACACTGCAACAACACAATCATCTTATTTAACAACCAATGAACCTGTTTTCTCATCAACTGTGAATGTAGAAATCACTACTGATGACAAGCAAAACGAAAGATCTGGTAGACTTCTAAGGGACCCTACATCCACGGAACCCGCATTGGATATATCAACAGTAACTGATACAATTGTCGAGAAAGCTAAAGAAATAATGGGAGGTATGAATTCCACTACGACTCAAAAATTAATGAACGTAATGAAGAAAACGAAATCAAAAACTGTAAAGCGTTTAATATTGTTATTAGTGCAAACTTGTGACGACGATCACAATTCAACAGCAGAGGCGTCCAAGAAAGCTTTACTTGAAGCTTTAATGGCGGTTTCTCAGAAAGATATGGAAGATATTGCTAAAGAAGAAGATATACCCGAAGCTCCAGCCACAGCGTCTGATATCGAGGTTCTAAAGACTACAGAACACCAGCGTCGATCTGACCGAATGCCAATTTTGAGACGAGGTAAAAATCTAAATATTGAAGCTGAAGCGATCAATGCTTTATCAAATACACCAACAACAACAGAAAGTCTACAAACAGAGGAGACAACGCAATATGAAATAACTACTACAGTAAGAACTACTCCAAGCCGAAGAGGAGGTAGGAAGTACGTCGCTAAAACCACTGAAACTGAACAATTTAGGACAACGGTACCAGATCGGCCTATTGCAGAAGCAAGAATCGCACCTCAAGGAGAATTAAAAGTCCAATCTGATACTCGCGCGTTAGAATTATTAAGATCTCTTTACACAATCGCGGCAAGATGGGGATGATTAGAATAATATAATATTTATTTATAATTAGGGTTCGTTACTTCCCAAATAAGACTATTAAAGCTTAAGACTCGTTTTGTTGTAATTAGGATTATTCGTGAAAGTATTTTTTTAATGTTAAGTTATTTAGAAGTAGCTCTTCAAGTTATATCAGAAAATTTATATTTATATAATCGAGCTCAAATCAAAAGGAAATCAAATCTTTTATTATTTTATATAATGTATAAAGAAATATCCAAGTACACTCAAATGTCAAAAAAACTTATAACTGAAAGGAAAACGCGTTTCTTTACAAAATGTTAATCTAAAAATGCTCAATTATCGAACGAACCCTAGATATAAACATATAATATAAACTTCATTTGTAGATAATATTCACGACTGCGCCAATTTTCATACAGTTTTATAAAATCCCTCTAATTTATTATTTTATGTATGTAGTAGGTTCAATTCATACCCCGGACAAAATAAATCTTTGCGATGAGAAACTTTCCATTTCTTTCTATTAAAATATGTAGATATGTATGTATGTTTATCCCTATAAAATAGACTTTTTTTATAATGTGGCACCAGCTTCTTTAGGTTGTCTAAATTTTTTATTTATTGTTTTAATATTGTATATTACTTGCCGTTTAGTATTCTAATTAGACATAAGCATAGACTATTTGGGATATAGTTACCTATTATAGCTTCGACATTGCCAATCGACTTGTAATATATTGCTAAGGGTTAAATAAGATGTATTTTAAGATTATTTTTATACAATAAACTTTTTCATAAAATCTTTTGATTTGTGTTTTTTTTACCTTAAAAGAGAGCTTATATAACAATCATCAACTTTTTCAAAAGTATGTCTAAATTATCATAGATATTCCAATAATAACAAAAATCTTACCTATTCGACATACATCATTAAATAGCTCAAAAACTAAAAACAAATCATCACTTTTAAAAAATAAATAATTAAATTTATTACATAGTGTATTAACACTATATTGTCCCAGTAGGTCTTTTAATGAAGTTCTGGACATCCTGATTGATAGCCCTGTGGCCAGCTTTAAAGTAACTCTTGAGAAATAAAAACAATCACTTCATAAAAATCTTTATTATCATTTATTACATAGTGTATTAACACTACTCCTCCCTCTTACCTACTTCCACCCTCATTACTTTTTCGCAGCGGACCTCTGAACGAATTTCTGGACATCCTGATCGGTGACCTTGTGTCCAGCTTTAAAGTAACTCTTAAGTTTCCTCTTCTTCTTCATCATAATCTTGGATGCTGCGAGGGCACCACGCCGCTGAAGGGATTCGTAGCGATCGCGGAGGAGATTGGCTATAGGAGAAAAGAGTTTGTGTTTGTGAGTTGTATATATTTTTTTATCAGGTTCACTCTATATCCCACACACAGCAGGGTAGGCAGGCAGAAGGAATCTAGTGTTATGACACTCCGTTTCCCGAATCTTCTGCCGAATTCTCGAGGCACTGCATGTTGATTATGGCGGAACTCAGCAGAAAAAATGGAAATATAAACTTTAAATAAATTTTTCTTTCCTTCGATTAGGGATCGCACCCACAAACAATCGGCTTACAATCACACTTTGTGACCTTGCGCCACCAGTGGCCTCGATCATCATCTCTATTTTCTTACTATTTTCCTTATTTTTATTGTTTAGTGTTATTATTCGCATTCTTCTTATAAAACATAACCCAAATAATATAAATAGAAATTAAGAATGTAATATAATAGTGGGCCACTTACCATTTCCTTCTAAGCTCCTTAAATCACCAGTCAACTTAGAGGGGTCAACAAACTCAGGCTCCTTGACCGGTGGCTTGTGCGCGTTGAGCGCGGGAAGAGATTTCTCTTTTATCTCTTTCTTCTTAGTTACCTTCTTTTCACGTAGTTCTGCGTTTTTAATTTCTTTCTTTGTGAGAGACGCTTGGATTTTGCGTAATCTATAATGATATTTGTTATAGTATGAAATGTGAGATTTATTAGGTGATACACGATAAAATTTGGCAACCTTTGAACTCTTTGAATTGAAATCTCTTTGAAATTATAATGAAATAGCATAAGTTTCATGTTCTCTCATTTTTGGTAGACAAAGCGCGGCAGAGTTCAACCACTATTAATAAATAGGAGAATTCTACCACTAATAATAAATAAAGCAGAGCGTCGTCCCTGACCGTCACGCTGTATGGGACAATTCATTAATCCTGATTCTTATTACCACATAAGAAATTTCTGAACTCAGTAAAAATTAACAAAACAAATTATAAGTAAGACAGCATCTGATTGTCATATTTATGATCAATAAAGTAATCAAATCATAAATATAGTAATGAATTTTATTGATATTTCACTATATTTCATCGCAGAGGCTGTCGTGGCGCACTCAACACGTGATACATCGAAACTCGCCGATAAATATGGCATGGAGTATCTTAGGACTAGCTTTCCTATTGTCCTGCTATATGAAGGATACGGAGTGAATCTAAAAAATAATATAATTTTGTTTTCTAAGACAACTCAAAATTGTTTAATAAATGGGCTGAAAGTTGAAACGGATATAATAATTCGGGTTAGTAGTTAATTCTGGATGTTGTAAGATCGCCTAGTATGACTAAAGAGAAATCAGGAAAAAAAATACATAGTTTATAACTCTACTGATGTTAATCTAACCTGTATTAGTAAAACTGTAAATTGTAAAAACAATATTACTTTATTCTATTTATTTACTAAGACTAGCTATTCTAACTACCAAGCTGGTAATTTGCGGAACCAAAAACAATACTAACTTATACAAATCAGTAATTTTTTTCTTATTAATCTTCTCTCGTTTGATTCTTTCCTTCTCTACCAATTGTTCCCTCTGCTTTCTCCTCGCCTTGTGATCTTTCTTCTTATTCTGTACTGGAGGGTTGATTGCTCTGTATTCATTGTCGGAAGTCATTGGTTCGGGGTCAGTTGAGGGGTTGTAGGGAGTGGGAAGGCCGGCGCTCATTTCTTCTCGCCATTGGTTCTGGAAATTAAAAATTACGTCAATAATTTAATGTTTTTATGCACATTGCAGAATAATAAGACCATTGTGTCGAAGTTGGACTCCATGGCCTCTATGACCTCATTATGTTATTATTGAGTTAGTGTATCATGTTAGTGTGTTATAAACATGTTTAATTAACTAACCTAAAAGTTGACCTAAGGTAAGTCTAAATAAATACATACTTCTTTTTCCTGTGGGGTGACTTTTTTAAACATTCCAGTAGTAACTCTGTGCAAGTGCGCTTCACGTTTTATCATTTTCTCCTCATGTTGAACCACTTCTTGAAGTAATTCTTGATGTTCCTACATTGACATAAGGTTTTTACTCATAATTATTTATAGACCTAATAGGTATACTACAAGTATATAAATGTACTTGCAAAAAATGAATTTTACAGTTTATATTTTGTTTTGACCAGTGGTTGTAAAAAAAAATTGTTCAGTAGTTCTAGTTCAGTTATATTTCAGTCCTTTTATTTGGGCACCTGTTAAGGCTGTTAAGGCACAATGTCTCAGAAAAGAGCGAAAAGTATAGATCTCAGTGTATAGAGATACAGACACTAGAAAAATAAATAAAGTTACTCAAATAACAGAGTTGATTATCTGAAAACAATTTTGTAATGAATCTTAGTACCAATTACTCCTAGTATTATAATATAGGCCATAGTATATATTTATACTGACACTATATCCCACATACAGCAGGATAAGCAGAGTAAGATGGAGTGCCATTTCCCACTTTCTGCCAAATTCTGGAGGCATTGCATGTTGAGTAACGGAACAAACTTATGCCCCCGCGCCACCACTGGCCTATATAGATATGTCAATACATACCTGGAACGAAGGATTGTAACTGACACCAGGGTGAGGCAGTTCCACAGCTTTCCTTTTAACCACCATTTCTGGTGGTGGCGGCATGGGCCTTAATCTTTTCAACGTAGGCACATTGTGTAATTGTGCTTCATTTGATATGAAATCATCACATAGTGTTTTTGGAATACCTTTAGCTTCTGTTTCTGGAATTATGATAAAATTACCTATTATTTATTGGTTTTTAATGTGAAGAAAGAAGAAGATATGTTTTCGTTTTATTAGTCTTAATTTACTTTTGAACTGAGAAATAATACTAATATTTATTGTTTCACTATTGAAATAAATAAAAACAAAACAATAGTAAAAAAATATTATTTTTTTTTCATTTTTCAAACACCTATACTTTAGTAACTTTATGGTTATAGAACATGCCACAGCCAAATCTTTGGATATTTAGCAACATAATGTGATAGAGGTTTTAATGAAACATTTTCAGTTCAATAAGTAATGATAATGACAGTAAATTAAATTATGTGCCATATAACATAATAAAGCATAGCCATTGTGGTGCAGTGACATCATCTTACTGTAAATGCAAATTCAACTCTAGTTCGATCCCCACTCCAGGAAATGATTATATTGAATTTATGAATCTGCATGCAATGTCTTAAAAAGTGGGTAGTGTGTGGATAATATTAACACTCAGTTTTATTGTTGAATTCAGTCGTGGCGTAGCGGCACAAGTGTGTGACTGCAACACCCCAGTCAAGGTGGTGTGCCTACACGGCCTACTCTGCTGTACAGGATACAGCATGAAGCTGATTTATTTTATTTTAAGTTTCATCTGGCTATTATGCAATTTTTTTGGAAATATAGTGGGAAACTACAAAACTTGTTCTTTTCAAAAATCAAATTCTCTTACCATCTCCCCCCCATAAGTTCTTATCAAAGGTCTGCCTTATAGTTTTTGATTTCTTTTTTCTAGTGGCAGCAAGTCTTTTATTAATTTTAGTGTGTTCAACTTTTCTTTCTAAGACTCCTTTTACAAGTTGTCTTTGTTTTGTCAATTTTGACAAATCTGATGGTTTTGAACCCGCTGGTCTCACATGATTTCTTTTAGCATTAGGATCTGGAACCTACAAAAGGGATATTTTTAATGTGTAGTCAATTTTGTTTTACTTTAAATGTCATAGGTAAAATTGATAAAAAAAGTGTTATTAATTGTAAAATTATGAATATTAACGTAAATAAGAATTTATTTATTTTAATTTAATTTCAAAGTTAGGAGTTCCTAAAAGTTCCTGATATAAACAATGAATATTATTTTTTATTAATAATAAAATATTTATTTACCTTTGAACTTGGCAATAATATTTCAAAACACTTAGGTGTCTCTGATAATTTTGCTCTTTTTCTAAGTTTGGCTGACAGGGGTTTTACATCTTTAACATCAGGTTTCTCATCGGATACTCCATCACCATGTGTATCTAGCACGAAAAGCTCCGAATCCGGTTTCGCGTCAAATTTACTGGAAATAATAAAAAGTAAATTAAAAAACCGCAACTGAAAACAAGTAGCAACAAGTAGAAATTATTGATAGTAGTCATTTTTGATATTTGTTATGTTGAGAGCGAAACAATTTCGAAAGAATATAATCTTGTTTCTTATTAAATAGTATATAATGGCTAAGAAACATTTTATCTGTAAATATTTCTAATTGTACCAATAAAAACATAACCTCACCCTAGCCTCTCCTCCAACCGTTGGTCTTCAAGAAATTCTTCTACATCAGCAATGTCGCAATGTTTGCGCCACGCTGTTTTACTTTTCTTGGAAACACGTTTCTTTTTCTTAGCAATAGTCATTTTTTTATTTATTCTTTACTATTTAACACTAAATATCTCACATGGAAACAACACAGAAAAGACTCGTATCAATCACGTGTCATATTGACATATTAGAAACGTCAAACAGACAATTTTTAGACTATATTTTTCTTGTGACAACACTAGTGTAGAAACGTCTCAAAAATTTTTTTCAGGAAAAATCATTTAAATTTTATATTTTTTATTGTAATTAATTTTAATTTGGTGTAATTTGTGAAAAAGTCTCTGATGTAAACATTTGTACAGTTTGTGTGGCAGAGGTTTGTGGGTGATGTCGAGAACTACGCATTACTTAATATTTAACTTGACTCTTGCTTAACATTTTATATTTTTGATGGCATAAAATATACAACGTACCAAATATCCTGTTACGGTTGCCACCAGTTAAGTGGTTAACTAAAATGACTTATGCTACTAGCAGGCAAAAAATCGAGAGCTTTACTGTAAACACGAATACAAAAAACATTTTATCCAACCTTCAACAAAATATGAAACCCTAAATGAGTTAGCGTATATAATTTTTAAAAAGGCATATCAAGTGAATGTTTTTTGATTTATAGACAAAAAATACGTTTCCTGGTTCAAGAAACACGAAATTCTTAGGTGCTGTATATTACTCGGTAAAAAAACACTTAATTGCAATGTCAATAAAAAGTTGAAACTGAAAATATATGGATAAAATATTATTTAAAAAGTTAGGCTTTATCGTTTTCATCTTAGCAAAGAAGTGTTAGAAAAAGTAACGTCATTTTGGTTTTATTGAGCGTTGGTGACATAATGCAATCTAATCTTTTAACTTCGCTATTTCTTTATTTGTACTGAATTTTACAGCTTTATTAACTTTTTCATATTCTTGGAAAGATAAGACTTGATGGTAGTAACAAAAAACTTTGACTTTTCTAATTCTAACCCGCTGAGTGCGGGATACAAATAAACTAGGGATCATTATAAAAAATAAAGGACCCCGAAGGGCCTTAAAGAGGTTGACGACAGCGGAAGAAGGGAAAGTTTGTCTTGCATACCTTGAACCTTAGACTGACCGTTGCGTTAACCGCTTAACTCTATACCTCTGAAAATAAGCGTAGTATTAAAAAAAGTATGTAAAAAAGCTACTTTACGACTTCATAATACTAATGTTTTTGACAAATAGAAAGGCGTAGTGTGGATGTCATATTAAGTGATGAAACAACTGAAAATAAATGTTAAATAAAAAATTAATTATATTCTAATTAATAAAAGTACGGCCGTCGCCGGAAGTCGTTAGGGAGGGGCACAATTTTGTGACTGTAAGCGTGACACGTTCTGGGTGCGATTTCCACTCAAGGAATACATTTTCTTGAATGGAAAAATCACTTTATTTAAAATTTTCATTTCTTTTCTCTGGTGTCGAGGCGAAGGAGTGACGGAACTGAACATTCTTTATTTACAAGAGTTGGTAAATGAATGTATTTTAAATATAATCATTCCCCGAGATGGAATCCAATTCCCAACCATCGCATTTACGTTCACACGCTGTACCACTGCTCCACGACGGCCTGCGTCACGGCCAAGAAAATAGATCGCAATTAAATCACGTGCTCCATTGAGCAACCCGGCGGAGTTTATGAAACTGACGTTCCGTAAGTGCGGTTGCCGGTTCGATTCCCTAATCGCTGCATTGTATTTTATTTTGTCCAGTTCTCTATTAATATAAATTTCAAAAAATATTTCTTAATTTTACTCCTAATCAACTATTTCTACATTTATTTTTAAAAAATATGGCCGTTTATATGGCAAAAAATGCGTATTTCGATTTTATTTCGACACTATAAAGGGAATCAAAATTAATAGGGTATTCTAGTTGACATAGAATTATGAAATTTAAAAAAATAATAGCCTTAAAATGGGGGCAAAATTTGGTATTAAA
>FAPP01003110.1:5592-20374 GCA_001485965.1 Heliconius ismenius | reverse complement strand
TTGACGATAAAAATAGCTTGAGAAAACAAAGTTTGCAAAGGTCGTGTGCCATTGACCTCATCTGTATGTTATACGCGATACAAGCAGTTATCATCGAATACTGACGTAATACAGAGTAATAATAAAAACAGGCTTATTTGTAATATAAGAAAAAAAATGTTTGTCCATTTCGAGACCTTATATCTCACTTAGTAACTAGAGACATTGAATAGAGAACAATGGAAGCCGTCTTCATACTATAAAAGAAGCTAGAGTAGAATAGAAAAATATTTTTGTCGTATACCATTAATATGTTAATAACGTGTATTGTAGCAAAACTATATGGTTTTATTTCAAATCTTAATAATACAAGCTTCTTTTTTTTTGAAAATTTTCTGTTTTCGGTCAATTATGATATAAATTGTTTAATTTTTCTTTCCTAAAATAAATAAATGCTAAATCTTTTTTTTTCTTTAGTTGTAGTACAGTGGCTATCAAAATTCTTCAAAACGAGAAATAAATGTAATATACCCTATGGGCCAAAGGTATTCTGGTATCTTACGTAAACAACTGCGGTACAAACTCCAAGGAATGAAACTCAATACAATCTGATCGAAGAAAATATAACAATAATAAACAAAATACGCATGTTTTTTCATAAAACTTGTTTGTGTGGTTAGTTTTCTAAAGGTCATGTAAAATATTTGTTGTTTTCGTTGTTCATATAAATTTTTACGCCAAAATAAATATATGCGTCTCCCATCATCATACACGTAAACCTCGTTATTTGTGTATTTATTGATAAAAAAATTGATTTTAAATAAGATACAACATACGATAACAAAAATATTGAGCGTATGACTTACGGCAATCTTTTAATTTTCTATCTATTAAATTTTAGTTAGTTTTACTCATTGTAGGATGGTACTAATAGTAAAAAATCAGCCAAAATTATGAGCCGATCGATGACAAAATTGTGAATATGTAAAACTGGCAACACTCCAGGGATCAAAATTGTAAGGTATTACTAATAAATTAACTTTATTGAATAAACTAATCCTTCTCCCAATTATAGTAAGTTTATGCCCACTTACAGAAGCGTCAAATTAAATGCTTAAAAAAAAGGAAAAACCAATTGGAAAATATATAAATAAACATTTATTTTTTCTTTTCAAGGCTTTCATTACACTAACTATATAACAATTTTTTAGTAACACATTATTTTAAGATTTAAAGTTTTTTATATAAGGCCTGTTAAAATCATTAAATTATGGGACCAACTCCATACTTTGCTAACCAGAGTGGAAAAAATAACAAATCTATGTAAGTTATCTATAAATGATCTTCATTATTAGAAGAACATTCATAAGTCTTAGATTAATGCCAAGGCAGCACTGAGCAATTACGAATTGAAACTCATTATTAATCAATTCATATACACTGTATTATTGCAAAGACAAACATGTTTATTTTGTGGTGTGTCATGTTGATAAAAAAATAAGTTTCATGTTTTACTAGTAAAAAGCATGTTGGGGGAGAAAATCCAGTGTTAAGATGCTTCTTTTGTCATGCACCATCTAGTTTTCAAGACATTTTGAGTTGAGAGGCAGAGCTTAACACTGCACTATATCTTCTAACCAGAATGAGGAAATTACTTAATTTCTCCAAGAAGAAACTAATAAAACTGTTGTATTTACAGTGTTGAGAGGCCAAAAATAATTTATTCCTCTTACTGAGGATTAAATTGACAACCATTACATTTGCTACAACACTGCTGCTCAATGGTGCACTCATAATGCTATTTAAACATATAAAAAATCAAGTTATCCATTCATTTTGGTACTTTAAATAAGATAAACAAAGAAAAAAAATCAAGATAAAGCATTTGCAATACAAATGCATGTTTTAATGTATTATTTACACAAATTACAAACAACAGTATCATAAAGATAGCAATAATACCTAAATGGCATGCTTTTTAAATGCTTAGCAGTTAAGTGACAATAAACCATGATCTGATAATGCAATGTTCCAATTCTTATGTTGTCAATAAATTTAGAGATGATATTTTTTTTATACACTTTAAATAGGTTGACTTGTAAATATGTATTAATGTTTAAAAAATTAAATTTGTTCCCTTTATAAAAGTATGCTAATTCATTTTTTCTATGTGTATATTTTATGTTTTATATCAAACTTGTTCTGGACAGTTTAATTTGCATAATATGGTCGTCATGACAATTTACCAATAAACAACTACTGTATAAAGTTCAATTGTTTGCCCCTGTGCATTCAATCTTCTCCTTTCATTTAATTTTATTATATTTTAAATTATTTATCACCGTTCTGTATTTATATATAAATACTTCTTTTTAATATATTCGTATGTTCGTAACTTAATGATACGACATAATAATAAATAATTTAGTAATGCGCGATAGCTTACTTTATTAATTATTTATTGTATGTTGGCTGCAATAGCTATTTTGTATATTATTTGAATACAAAGTAATGAATAAGTCATATAAATAGCGAATCAAAGTAGTAACATCCTAAATATAACTTTCTGTTTAATCGAAATAAAACTAATGTTTCTCACCTGATTTTAAACATTTTTCAAATGCTTGCTTGGCACTGAGGAATTCTGGTTTCCTATCCAATGGCTGCGATAGTTCTTGTGTGTAAGTAAAATAAGTTCTGTTCGATTTACCAGTTTGTAACGCGGCACCGATTTTAGTAAAATTCCGGGCCGTAACGTTAGGCACCACAAATTTGCCTATAACCGACATTTTAATTAGATAAATGAATCGGCTGCTTCTCAAATAAATTGTAACTTTATTATAACAAAACGATTATCAATATGATAATTGTCTCACTTGCGTTCGATTATTCGAACCACAAGTAAACTGAAGAGATTAGCAACAACGGCAAACACTTTGCGTGACTCGTCCGTCCCGCGCTCTTCACCGCTGCGTTGTCTTGTTTTTGACAAATATCTAGCCGCACAGAATATACTAACATTTTTACAATATTAAATGCAGTAAGATTCTTATAAGAAATTTAAATTAAATATTTTGAAAAAAAAAGGTATACTAGAAACAATAACTTTATGATATATTGAAAAAATCCGAGAAGATTTAATGTATAATTGGACAATCCAGTAAGGATTGCCACCGTTTGTAGTTTTGTATTTTGGTATTTTTTTATATATATAAATATTTCATTATGATTCTGAAGAATAAGTGATAAAATAAATATTTATAAAAATGTATACAGCAGTAGTAATCAGTGAGTAAATATGTTCTGTGTAGTAAATTAACGAACGTATTACTAAACTTACTAAAGTACTGCTAACAAGATAATTCAAAAATATATTTCGCAGGCCAATCCACCGGTTATGAATATTGATAAAAATAATAAATTAAATAATAATTTTCTTTGTACTTTTATTTTTTATTATCTTAACACCGTTGATTTTTATCTTTAAGAAATCAATAAAATAATGTTTTAGAATAATAATTATCATAATTCAATTTAAGTAAATATTGTATTTTATTTATTATTATATCAAAACATCACAATGACATAATTACTTTACATTTTTTAGACGGTAATTATTCCAAGAAAATTTATAATTTATACAAAATAACAATAATTAACTTAAAGTTCTTTTTAGCTTCACGCTTTATCCCACATATAGCAAGGTAAGCATAGGGAACCTAGTGTTGACCTAGTGTTTACACTCTGTTCCCCAAATTCCACCGAATTTTTGAGTTAAATATTTTGATTGGATATTAAAACTACTAAAATCACTGAACCCTTATCATGTCTAGTAGTCTAGTATTATAAAACTATTCAGTTTAGTTGGTTTGGTTAGTTGTTGTGCAAATGAAATTTTTGATTTAAAAAATTCTATTTAATTAATCTGATATGATCCATTGTTACTGCATCTAAAGTTTTCTCCATCGCTTACGGTGTCATGTATGATATGATACACATTATGCAACTTTTAGTTATTTCCATTCGATCGTAAAATTGAAGGCAAAATTTATACTAGTACTGCTTAAATTTTGCTTGCTGTTCTGATGTAAACTAGTCTAAGTGCATTGATTGTTAAATCAAATTCAATTTAATATGAAATACTGGCCTTCTTGTTTATTTATTTCTTCTATTCACTTATTTTATTACAATACAATATAAAATAAAAAAAAGTATTAAGTTTCAGTATTCTTTATTTAAAAGTTTTTTTTTTCAGAAGATTATGATAGAAATATTATGATGTTAAAATTGTAGATAGATAAATCCCAATTCTATTCTATTTTATTTTAACTGGGCAAAAATATTTCATCAATTACCTTGTATTTTATATATTTTTTAAAAAGGTAATAAATCATTTCAATGCACTGGCAACTTTTATCTTGTGATAGGTCACGTGACAGCACGTGAAGTGGCATAGACAAAACGTCTATTCGTCAGTTTTCGGGCGAGGAGGCAGCGCAGTTTAGTGTTTTATTGAGCGGCCTGCCAAAAGAAAACTGAAACATGGCACGATCTCTATCCGCTACCGAGGCGAATAAAGAACATGCCCTGGTTGTATCCAGGGATTTCATCTCGCAACCCCGTCTTAGTAAGTAGAATATCAAATTTGTAATATAAGTACGTATAGAACATTTACTTGGCAAGACAGCGATGTCAAATTATCGATTTTGCCATCAGCCCGTTTTGATGTTTTGTTTTGTCTATTTCTCTTGTTCGATTTAGATTTTTCGGTTCTAAATCTTTTTAAAGCCTTTTTAAGCACATTTTTAACAAAAATATATATGGTTCCTCCCAAATTCACTTTTACCGATTGCGCCGTCTAATTTGAACTTTTTTTTTATAATGGAATATTTGTAGATGTATCAGCTGATATGTTAATGATCAAGTTTTCTAACACTGGATTGGAATTTACTTCAATATTTTAATGGCCTTGATGATTTACTCTTTATAATTTACTTTACGTTTTACTAATAATTTTATATAACTATATAAATGAATTGTTTCCTAAATGGTTTATTTATGACTTGATAGAATTACCTCTTACATAAAGTATTTTTAATGAATATATGATTAGAATTTTATTTAGTAAGTCAAATTGTATCAAAAAGTCACACCCAATAAATTGCTACTTTTTCTTATTAGGATCACATGACTTCTCTTCTACATACATTTTGTAATGCAAACTTTCTGCTCTGTAGCTGTTACAGTTTTGTACTGTTTATTTAAAATAAAATACTCTGTTACCACACATTTGTAGTATTTCATATTTATAATTATAATTAATCTGTATGTGTTTGTCACCCTATCCATCTAAAATTGTATCTATACTTAACTATAACACCTTGATGGTATTATAGATATATTATATATTAATTGTAAATATATTTGGTCCCGGTAGGCAGGCTATGCAGTGAAAGGAAATATTGTAAGAAATTGTACATAATACATTCACAGAAATTGTAAAATTTTTAATATTTAAAATTAACATCTTTGTTATAACCAAAATAAAATAAGGATATTCTCTTAAACAGCTTACAAGACAGTATCCGGAGTAAATGGGCCGCTGGTAATCTTAGATGAGGTGAAGTTCCCCAAGTTCTCTGAGATTGTTCAGCTCAGACTTGCAGATGGCACCCTACGATCTGGTCAGGTTAGTAAAGCTGGTTTTTATATGAAAAATTTACTGATTAATTAATTATTTATAGATTCTTTGAGACTAATATATGATTACATTCAAAAACAAATTAAAACTAGATAAAACTAAAAGAATAAATATGTCATATAATTTAAGAAAAGAAATAATCTGTCAATTATTCTTCTTATTATTTAAAATGTCTAGCAAATGTTTTAGTTAAATAAAACCAATTATTCCTTGGTTTGTCTTTTAATATACCAAAATATACTAAATTATAGAATGAGATCATTGGTTTTCACAACTTTTACACATTTTGAATGAAACTTTTAAGCTGGATTAATTGCATTTTGGAAACATGTTATGTGATCAACCTGCAACCAGTACTATAGTAAAGTATTCAATTCAAAACATTGAGCTTTTAAAAATGTGGAAAACTGCATCTGGTTTAAGAGTTTCATTTAAATTAATACATTTTGTACAATATAGTATTAGTACTCCAATTTATTTCAACAGGCTTATTGTAAGCAGGCAATAAAATCTAGCAATTTAATTCTTTTTAGATTTTTATGGATAAATAACTTCAACTATTTCAATATAAATCTTTGTACCTCAAATCAAATCTGATAAAATGTTTCTTTTTCTTATCTAACCTGTCAAAATTGATATTGATGTAAATAATTTTTTATATAATAAATATACATTTTTATATTAAAAAACTATAAGTATCAATTTTTAACAAATGCATGTTTTGTACGAATGGATATATTTTACATTTATTTTTTATTGTTTATTTCTGATTGTATAGAAATTTAAGGTAAAAAGTTATGCAAGGTACAGTCAAGAAGGCTTAAGCTGAGCTTTAAGTCAATTAAACACAATATTTTTCTAGTCAATAGAAAAAAATAAAACAAAATGTATTCTTTTACACTGGACATTGCATCTTTATATTCACCCTCTTTTGATGTGTAGTTTGTGTTAATAATGAATCTTACTGTAATATCATCAAGAACAGCACAAACAAAATTCAAGTAAGGTTATATTTAAAATTTTTAACACAAATTTAAAAATAAAATAAGGCTTTATCTATGTAGGTACTGGAAGTCAGCGGCACAAAAGCCGTTGTCCAGGTGTTCGAAGGTACATCAGGTATTGACGCCAAAAACACTCTTTGTGAGTTTACCGGCGACATCTTGAGGACTCCAGTGTCTGAAGACATGTTGGGTAAATATATATATTTTAATCTTTCTTTATTTGTTTGTATATTGGTCAGAATATCTATATCTATATACTTTATCTGAATATAATATATATAATATACTTTTAAAATATTATTTTTCATAATTATCTTTATTCTTTCCTAACTAGGTCGTGTATTCAATGGCTCCGGCAAACCAATCGACAAAGGTCCACCAATCTTGGCTGAGGACTTCTTGGACATCCAGGGTCAGCCCATCAATCCATGGTCCCGTATCTACCCTGAGGAGATGATTCAAACTGGTGCATATTTCTTTTTTTTGAGCTTCACTCTTTTAATATAGCAGAGTAATATGATAGGGAGAGAATTTGCAGTTCCTCTATTATTACAATATCATAAAATGTCTTTTTTCTAAAAATGTCAAGTCATAGCCAATCTTTTCATAGCAATGCCCTGTAATAGCTTCAACTTGACATTAGGCAGAATTTTCTGGTGTCAGTCTTTTAATACAAAAAAAATCTTACAAATTTTTTTGACTTATTTTGGCATTTGGTAGAAACTTTTGATCGAAATTTAATATAACTTTTATTAAAAAAAATAATTAGGTATTTCCGCCATCGACGTGATGAACTCCATTGCCCGTGGTCAGAAGATCCCCATCTTCTCAGCCGCCGGTCTGCCCCACAATGAAATTGCCGCCCAGATCTGTAGACAAGCAGGTCTTGTTAAGGTATAATAAAGGAATTACATACATGTAACATATATATTTCTTTAGCTTCATGCTATATTCCATATATAGCAGGGTAGTTAAAGGACACCTAGTAGACATCGCTTGTTGAGTGATGGAACTCAAAACCTCACTTAGCATTAATGACAGGCAATGGTAATATTAAATTAGTTTGTTTCTTTAAGCGAGAACTGAACCCACAGTTGTTATGTTTACAGCCATGCCATGTTTGTGCTACTGCGCCACAACAGCTTCAATAATCAATATAACTTTTAGTTAAAAATAATAATACTTTCAATTATGGCAAATAATATCGAATTGAATATGTTTACACAAATCAATTTTGAATATTAAAAACTAAAATAAACTATAATTTAACCCCATTTATTACCCAGGTCCCAGGCAAATCAGTATTGGACGATCATGAGGACAATTTCGCCATCGTATTCGCAGCTATGGGTGTCAACATGGAGACGGCCAGATTCTTCAAACAGGACTTCGAGGAGAACGGCTCTATGGAGAATGTGTGCCTGTTCTTGAACTTGGCCAACGACCCCACCATTGAGAGGATTATTACACCACGTCTTGCTCTTACTGCGGCTGAGTTCTTGGCTTACCAGTGTGAGGTAAGTTAAAAGGTTTTGATCGGTTTTTATTGCTGGGTAGACAGCATGACCTAGCTAGTGATACCTAGTGATTAGACACTGTTTGCAAACGCACCGTCAAATTTTCGAGGAATTGCGTGTTGCTTGGCGGAAATCGATGCCGCACTTTATCTTGTTACCAGGACGACGAAATGAAAATAAGAAATATTTCCTTCCCCCGGGTGGAAAACGAATCCACAACCGTTGCGTTTATAGTCGCACGTTTGAGCCTCTGCGCCACGACGGCTTAGCATCTTGCTTATTTGTAAATCTTATGTCAACTGATATACTTTACATTTTATTTTCATCATACGAGAAAATTAACTTTTTAACTATAAATCATTAAACAATAACATTTGTTTTTATAGAAACACGTGTTGGTCATCTTAACCGACATGTCCTCATACGCCGAGGCGTTGCGTGAGGTATCCGCTGCCCGCGAGGAGGTGCCCGGACGACGTGGTTTCCCAGGTAATATATTTTTTACTTTCACGCTGTATCCCGCATATAGCAGAGTAGGCAAAGGAAACATACTGTTAAACACTGTGCACTACTTATCGTCCATTTTTGTAAACGGTGGTGGAACTTAACACTGATCTTCATCTTGCTACCAGACAGAAATAAAAATAATATTTCCCTGACTGGGAATAGAACCCCATAACCGTTGCGTTTACAAGTAAGATGCTGCGACGTTGCGCTATGATAACCTCAAGAAATATATTTCATTTACTTTATATTCGCACATCTCGCTGGGGGTCCAGTGAACCTAGTATTAAGACACTGCCCCAGTTTCCGCCGAATTGAAAAGCCCGCGGGTTGAGTGGCGTAATTCACTCAGAACATGTTGCGCTTATTACCAGAGTGAGGAAATGAAAATATTTATATGTAAATATATAATAATAGTAAATAAGGCACAATGCCATTATGTTATTAGTTCAATAGTACTTTTTTTCGTTATTTTTCGTGTTCAGTTCGGTTTTTAATGCTTTCATCGTATTTTAAACGTTTTTTCTTATAAAAGCACAAAATAAAAAATATTTTAATTCCGAACAGGTTACATGTACACGGATTTGGCCACCATCTACGAGCGTGCCGGGCGTGTTGAGGGCCGTAACGGCTCGATCACCCAGATCCCCATCTTGACTATGCCCAACGATGACATCACCCATCCCATTCCCGATTTGACTGGTTATATTACTGAGGGACAGGTGAGGAAATGGGGTTTTGTTTTAATTTATTTCTTGGTTTTATACTAATGTATATAAAAGTATAGCAGTATAAGCGGAGAGAAAGTTGTTGAGAAAAATTAAATTAATAATGGGAATCAACAACTGTCGCGTTACAGTCAGAGGCGTCTGTCGCTGCGTCACGACCTCTTCGGCCTATATAATTGAATTAATTCTATAAACTATAAGCATACTGTAAATTTGAATAAAATATTTGATGCAGAATATATTATATCAAATAAAGAGAAAAATTTAAAGTCTTAAACAGACTTTATTTTCCGAGTTTACCTGTTTAGGTTTCATTTAAATTAAAGATCTTAAAATTTCAAACTTAAAATTTATTACAATATTTTTATTATTACCAGATCTACGTAGACCGTCAGCTCCACAACAGACAGATCTACCCTCCTGTCAACGTGCTGCCGTCTCTCTCCCGTTTGATGAAGTCCGCCATCGGCGAGGGCATGACTCGTAAAGATCACTCTGATGTGTCCAATCAGTTGGTTAGTATATATTATAGTGTTTCTCTTTTCTTAAGGACCTCATGTTCACTTCAAGGAAAACTACTAAATTACTTAAGCTGTTTCCGAGATTAGCGTGCACAATATGTAAAACATAAAATTTGGCAAACACAAAATGAAAAATTCAAATATAAATAAGAAAAAAAATCTAAAAAAGTTAAAATTTATAGGTTCATTCCACAAAATGAGTGCAAATGCTTACGAACTTATGTTGGTACATAAGTTAGGCATAAAACAATTGGTTCTAATTGGTACGGGACCTTCAGTATAAGTCCGTTTCACACTTGACTAGTTTATTTTAGTTTACAATCTTTAGACGTTATCTTTATATTTAATATATTGTATTTCTTATTAAACAGTACGCCTGCTACGCCATCGGTAAGGACGTGCAAGCCATGAAGGCTGTAGTGGGTGAGGAGGCGCTCACGCCTGACGATCTCCTGTACTTGGAGTTCCTTACGAAGTTTGAGAAGAACTTTATTACCCAGGTGAGTCTTAAACGAACAATAAATATGCCTAAATAGGCGTAAATAATATTTTTTATAGGAGGTCACTTTTAACATATTTTTATGAAAAAATAGCACACGTTTATATGTTAAATCAAACTTTAAACAAATGTTAGATCTGACAAACAAATCTGTGTAGATCTATATCCAAGCATTGATGTATAGCTTTAAACAGTACCATGTTAATACAAAACCGTTCTGTTAATCTGCCATTTTAAATGTAGCTATATAATATAATAAGCTATTTAATATAATATTCGAAATTTTTATCCTTTGAAAGTATTTCTAATAATTAGAGGCTCTCATAATGCGTAATTTAAATGTTGAAGTATTTTGATATTTTATAAAACCTTCCTCACACAAGAATATCTATTAACAAAATAATTTGTTACAGAGCAACTACGAGAACCGTACAGTGTTCGAGTCCCTCGATATCGGCTGGCAACTGCTCCGTATCTTCCCCAAGGAGATGCTCAAACGTATCCCCGCGTCCATCCTGGCCGAGTTCTACCCGCGCGACTCCCGCCATTAAATCAGATACGACCGGCATTGCTGATTATTTTATTATTTATTTTATATTTGCTATTTAAAACATGCTGTGTCAGAGATTTGTTATATAAAACACTGTATAAAGAGATGTGTTGGAGCACCATGTATTCTAATGGCTCTGTAGAAGTTGCCGTAATAATAATTTATTTATTTTGTATGGCAACACTACTTACTTTCTGTTTGTTAATTCTATACAACGATTTTAATGTTTTCTTTTGAGAATAGTCAGAATGTCGGGCCGATACTTGTAAGGTATTATAACTGTTTACTAGTAAGTTGTTAATAGATTAATGTGTATTACAAATCAAGTTACAAAATTTAATAATCGTGTTGCTTATAAAAACAAAAGATTTAATGATAAATAAAAATAATAGCCATATTTTAAAGAATTGTTGCCAGTGTATATATTTTCCTCGATAGTAGTTTCTGGAATTGGAATAAAAATAAAATTTGGTGCTTTATTTTTTTGTTTACTGTGCACAAATTGTTGAATGTGTAATTTAATTAAAAGGCGTCCATGTGTGATAATTAATATTCATTTTTATTTATATGTATGTAAATAGCAATAATAAATAGCCCCGTAACTATTGTGTTACATTCCATGTCTACTTTCACGTAAATTCTATATTCATGAAGTGAAAATTAGGACATTGTTGTTTTATGGAAATAAAAAGTATAGACGTTTCATGGGTTTTTTTATTTTTACATACGTACATAACTGATTACATATATTTTTTTAAAGAATTTGTTTTTGACCATTAAAATTAAGCCCAGTAGTAATTTATAGTTTAATGTGTAAATTTAGACACGTTAATTTGAAAACCTACACAAAATTTTAATTAATTGTGCTAAAGTTTACTACTAAATAGAAAAAAGAATGTGATAGAAATGAAACAAAAATGGCTTTTACGTCTGTCTATATTAATATTAGATTTGTTTATAATCGTTATAAAGTGCAAGATAAATGCCGCTGTGTTCTATTTTACTGCACTGGAATGAAAACGGTAATAAAAAGGGCTTTTACAGAATAAATACAAACTAGAAAGATTTACAGACTAACAAAATATTAACCAGCGATACCAGCAATGGCTTCAGACGCGAAGTATTTAACATCAACATCCTCATCTACATTTAATTTCTCCAAAACAGGCTTAACTTGTGGCTGAATGACTGCCGGATCAAGGAAAGGCGCCATTTTCTGTAACGTTTTGGCAACATTGAATCTGACGTTGGCAACATTGTCGTCGGCCATAGACAATACTGTTGGTAGTAGTACTCTAGTTGTAATATCTTTACCGCATACTTCAGATAAAACGTTAATACAGAATAAATATGTCATTCTGTGTAAATAGTTCTGTTCTCGGGACATGGCCAGCACTTTCGGTATGACAAAGCTCTCAGCCCACGCAGCGCCATATTGTTCAACTAATTTCTTCAAGTTTAGAGTGGCAGCTTCACGTATAGCGAAGACATGATCAAAAAGCCAATGCATACAAAGTCCTGTGAGCTTGTCATCGAAGAACTCCTGGCCGAGTTGTCCGGCTAACAGTGGCATGTGTTCAATTATAGCTAGTCTGACCCTCCACTTTGTGTCTTCCGCTAGTTCCATTATAGCAGGCAAAAGAGATTGTACAAGTTGCTGTATTCCAATTACTTCGTTCACACACTCCAAGTTTGATATTATATTAAGTCTGACTTCAGGGCATTCATCTTTAAGTTGTGTTAGGAACAATGGTAGTAAGTGTTCTATAGTATTCTGTCTTCCTACAATGGGGCTTAATCCCATGATGACGGAAGCTAAGGCAGATTTCACATGTTGGTTTGGATCACAAACCAAATCCTTGATTTGGGGGAGGATCATCGTCATGATGATGTGTTCTTGGTGTGCCTGGTCCAGGTTCATGCAGAAGTCCTTCACCTTGGGAGGAAATGATACCATTAGTATTTTTTATAATCTATTCCCAAAATTAGATACATTTTTAATATAAACTGAAAAAAGGTTCTCACTGTGATATGATATTAAGTTGGGTCATGTTTAATTGAATATACCGACTGTTAAGTTAATTATTCCATGATTCCTACGATTAATATGACATACGAAAAGTTGATAAGCAACGGCTCTATAATAAAATGGAAAGTAAGGAATGGTAATAGTGTCTTAAGACAAGCATTAGAGCAAGCCCTTTGCATACCTTTGCTATATTGCAGTGTTAAGCTGCTAAAATATTTAAAATCATAAATATATACCTTCCCAGCAGCTGCAGCTCGCACTTCAGCCTCTGTATCCTTAAGCAGAGCTTGGAAGATCTGAGCTAGATCTGAAGGAGCCAGTTCAGGGCCAACTGCCTGCTGCAGTTCTACAAATCTGATGGGAGAAATTAAATTTTAAACTTATAAAAGTATATTAAATTTTAATTATAAATAAATTATTTAAACTTTGATAGGCAAAGTTTAAGTGCTTTATTGGTATTCAATAGGCGTTTGGCTTTCCCTACCCTAGGCATACAGAACCTAGTTTTAAGAAACTTCTTTTTCTGCTCTCTGGCCTAAATCGAGAAATTCATCACCACATTATCTACCAGAGTGGGAAAATGAATACATCATACAGTATCATTATGGTAAGGTTTTAGTTAAATGTCATATATTGTGAAGTAAGACCATAGTTAGGCCCAGGCTATGTGTAAAAGTCTGGATGGGAAACTATAAATTAAGTAAATATGGCTCATCTGAAAGTATGGAGCATAGAAAACTGAAATTTGGAATGCATATATAAGGAATGCCATAGAACCACTAAGAAAGAATTCTTTGAAATTGTTCATAGTACAAACTATGACAAAAATAAAAATAAAAATTACAATGGCAATCTCTAAAAAGTGTATGAAACAAATTTAAATTCCTTAAGGAACATTACAGACCATTAAGGAGGATTACTAAAATTCTTACAATGAGAACCTGAGTAAAAAAATTATAATACTAACTTATCGGCCACCATGTATCTGACCCTCCATGAGCTGTCCCCAGCTCGGGCCCCCACCGTGGGCATCACCAGCTGTTCCATATCCTCTGGTGGTAGGAGAGCTGCAACGGCAGCGCTCGCTTCAGCTGCTAGAAGACGCACTGAATCTTGTTCATCCTGAAAAATAGGTTTTTTAAGAAAACTATTATTATAGACATAAACAAATATCACTTATAATTTAGGTCTATTGTTAATTTTCTTTTTCTTTACACTGTGTACTGCACGAACTGGGTAGGTGAAAGGCTAGATATTAAGGTCATTGGCATATCTAGAGAGATTCTGGGGGTCTGGACTTTACCTTTGAACAGATTTGACAGTGTGTGTATAATTTCTGGGATGGTAATGGATCACCCGTCTCTTTCTACATCTACGTCTCTTTCTACATCCATCATTAAGATTCTATTCTAAACTTTCCGCCGGATTTTCAGAAACATTGCGTATAAAATTCGTATATCAAGAAATTGCATAAAAAAATACATAAATTTAAAAAAATTACCCTGAGTCACAGGGTATATGTGACAAAACGAACCTGAGCCAACAAAACGAACATAGGTATAAGATCACTCTTCACATATTCAACTTCAACCACTCTTGCGAATTCACCCAACTTGTATGCGGCAGCTCGACGAACCATCGGCGTGTCGTCTTGACAAAGTGTGCGGAAATGGCCGCGGAGTTCCGCTTTCACTGGTGCTGAGACACGGGGGTAACAGACACTGTAAACGTGAAAATGAGTGGTAAATGA
>FAPP01003105.1:8263-18827 GCA_001485965.1 Heliconius ismenius | reverse complement strand
GCAACCTCCTGTCAATGGTTACGTCCAGGAGGGTCTGCCCACCAGAGCCCTTTCAACTGACACCTCACTTGAACTATCGGCTTTAATATCCATTCTACCCCCTCCCCGGCCCCCCTCTTAAGGCTATTAATTTAAGGATTTGTGTGCGTGATGGAGCTCAACGCCGGATTTTTGCCGTGATGCCAGAGCGAAGAAATGAAAATATTAAGAAGTAATAATTCATTCCCAACAGTCGCCTTACAGTCACACCCCTGTGTCTCTGCGCCTTTTACTAATTTGTACTGTTTTGTACTACAGTAGAAACTCAATTATCCGGTCCTCAGTTATACGGATTCGCGATTATCCGGACTCGTCAACCGCGATAACTATTTTATACAACTACAATGACACTTTAGAAAAAGTATATATGCAGGAACGTAAATGCGTACATAATTTGTGTATAAGACGTATGTTGGTAAATGTTAATAATTTCTTAATAAACGTTGATTTTTGTTGATATGTACTTGTTGCGTTTAAAACATATATTACAATTTTTAGCTACACATACTCACAAAACCAACTTTTCTTTCCACATTCGATTATCCGGATAACTAACGACAACAATTAATCCGGTTAATCGAATTTCTACTGTAGTTGATTCGTTAAGCTTAGCCATTGATAAATTCGTTAACTACTTAGCGCTTAATTGAATACAAACAAACAAAATATAAAGCTGAATCTAAAAACATTTTGAATTTTATCTGAAGAGTAACACAATCCGTGAATACAAACTTTTGTTAATAAGAATAATTTTATGGGGATCAGAATGTTTAAAGTTCAACTTCCTGAGTGAAAGTTGTCTCTTAGATTAAATACTTACCTAACACCTAGTGTATTGTCTAATAATAAGGGATGTATTTATTTAAGTAAGTCTACTAAATTTCTACTTAGTTCGAATATAGTTGGCATTCTATCCTTTAATGACATTCAGATAAAAATATATATTACGAAGCTTTTTAATGCGCGGTATGTAACTATTACACATGAGGCTACATTCATTTATAAAAGTTACGTAGTAAAAAAGGAAAATATACATTAAGATATGTAACTAACAGCTGTTTAACAACTGATCTACCTAGCCGATCTAACATTAAAATGAACACTGATTTCAAGCGAATGCTAAAGAAAGTAATAGTCGAGAGAACCTCTCTGTTGAGAGGAACTATATAAAGCAGCTCAGTACACTTGTTGTACGATAGTTCTAACTGCACCTTGGGGCTTACACTTACTCGTCGCACAATGGAGATACCGGTCAGTATTTTTTTGTTTTAGATTGCGTCGGAGACGTTGTCGACTATATCTAACGGTTTTTACTAGGAAATGAGTACATTACATAATTTCTTATGTAAGGCTTATTTCCGTTTTGTAACTTCAGATTTAAAAAATAAAGCATTCTAAATAACCTTACATAAACTTTATGAGTATACTATGTTAACAAAGACATAATTTAAATCTTGCTTTCGTTAACATAAGCATGAAATATCTATCATTATATTTTTTTACAGAAATCGATTATATTATTATGCTGTACTACCATCTGCGTCGCCTCTCATCATTCCCATCACTCCCATACAATACCCGTGGAAGGATATGAGACAGAACTTCAAAATCTTGGAGAGCATGTTGAAATACCCGAAACTCCGGTTAAAGTGATCAAAATAACTAAAACCATTGCAGTCAAGGTTCCCGTACCATATCCTGTAAAAGTTGTGGAAAAGGTGCCATATCCTGTTCACGTAAACAAGCCATACCCAGTGCCAGTGCCACAAATTATCAAAGTACCAGTATCTCACATACACGGTCATGGTCACGAAGCCCTTGATGCAGGACACGGGCACCAATTCCAAGACCGGCAACAAGATGGTAATTCATATCAAGTGCAAGAAGAACAACATGATGTTCCATCTGCCGACTCGTACGATGATTCAGGAAGTCAATCGTTTGAAGGACAAGGTAACAGCGAAAATAGTTACGGCGCTCCGATTGGAGATTATAATTCACAAGGATCGTCAGGGGCATTTTACGGACAAGCACCACAAGATTATCACGGCTTTCCTGCTGATCAAGATGGGCATAATTCTTTTGAATCAAAAATCTATGACCAAGCAATTCAGAATTATTGGAACAAAATAAATCCAAATGGAAATGTGGGACATCCCAATAACTTTCACTAACCGCTTAGCAAATCGATAAAATATATAAGTTCTAGTACCTGAAATATGATTTGCATTATAATATTTGTAACAAAATATTTTGCACTACAACTTCAGCTATATTTCTTTTCATTCGGTAAAGGAAAGAAATATCATATTGTAAAATAATCCAGTATTTACAGTTGTCTCCGCTCTAGGAAAAACTGGAAAAATTTAATAACTTCGTGTTTTCGTGTGAATGTTTTCAATTGTTGTTGATTGTTAAGATTGTTATTAGATGTGTAAGTACCTATTCATAATATTGTTAATTTTGACATAAATTATTAGTTTTAATATAAATAAAATGATATATTATTTCTTAAATATATTTATTTATGTTCTAATATCTACTTTTAGAGTTATGCTAATTTCGTAACAAACTCGGACAAATAGATTTTATACCTTATCCATATACTATTATTATCTTTGTAATTATTTAGAGATTTTATAATCAAACAAAAAAAACAATCACCACATTATATTCTTAAAACTAATTTCAATTCCATAAAAAATCAAGAAAATATTACATTGGGCACACTAGTAACTGTAATTAAATTTTATTTAAGATATAACAAAATCCACTTATAAAGTTTGTACCTACTAAATTCTATAATATTGACCTCAGACAAAATATTCATGTTTAGATTAAAAACTATTATACATTATAATTACTTATATAAAAATTTGTACGCAAAATTAGTTATATGAGATTGAAAGTAGATCACCTATTGTATGTATAACATTGTTATGTATCGTCAAGATCCCTTATGATGGTTTCAAGTTTCCAATATATTTTATTTAAACATTTATAAAACATGTAACAACACAAACTACTTACAACAATACTTAATTATTTTGTTTCAATAAAATGTAAACTAGGATACCTACATAACTATAAAGATAGTGTCAAATATGATACGTCTCGGAAGGTACAAATATATATTTAAATACATTTGTAGTCATAATATTTATTTTTATACAATAGTCCTATGTATCACAAAAGCGTGGTTATCGCACTTTGAGTGTCAAACACTACATCCCTAATGCATAATTCTGGTTACTTGTCTTGGCAACACTGCACGCCAGAAGAAATGCAATATAATTATATTATATTTCAAATTCTTAAACAATTGTAGTAACTTAAAATAATAACATTTTTTTTTAATAATAAAGACTATTATTATTGTGTAAAGTCTATATAATTTTTCAAAAATGTTGGCATACACAAGTGTAGTTTGTTTATATATTTAATAATACAGAGCAATCGTTTTTTAAATTTAAAGAAATATAAATACTTACTATTCCTTATACATATATAAGTATTTTTTGAATATTAAATTACTTAGTTGTAAATACTATATTATTACATTATTTATACTATCACTAATAAGTTATATATTAAAATATTTAGTTAATTCTTATATCCATATAAAGTTTGTAAAAATATTTTTATGAACAATATAACACAAAAGTGTTTATTATACGTTTAATTATTGACTCTACCACGAAAAATCGTATGATATAATAAAAATATTTCAATACAATTATAATTAGGTATACATATATCTATTATTAAATAGTTCAGATACTAATTTTAGCAAATTATGTACTCCATAGTACTTTAGGCATTATCGCCAATTTTATTGCGATGTGCTAATACATGCCATTTTAATGTACCCAAAATTTTAAACGGTTTTACCATAAGTAAAAAAATATAATATCTATATATTATGATGTACATAGGGCCGTGCGCTCGGTTCAGCAGCACATCTGATTGTAAACGCGACGGTTGTGTTATTTCCTCTTGGTGGAACGTATTATTTTTAGTAGTACCCTCGTACTGGTAAAAAGACAAAGGAAAGAAACCGCAAGCAACGCGGAATGACAACGCTGCATTCAGTTCCGTCACCCAAAATTTGTAATATACGCTAAGTTTTGAAAATTATGTGAAGCGGGCTATGAATTGTCTTAACACTAGGTTCCCTCTGCTTATCTCGATGTATGCGGGATACAGCGTCAGTTTCAAACAATAAAACAGATATTTTTGTAATATAACTCATAAGGGGAAAAAAGTTTGGTATAGCTATAAGATGATTCATTAACAATTAATGTGATAAATTAAAATATACTTATAAAAAAACATGGTAAGAAGAAGAAAATAAACGTAAATTGTGGCGTTGATGGCGTCAGCGTCGTCGTCAGCAGGTGGCTAATGAACTAAGATTGCACTTGTTGGTGTTCCTCTGTACTTAAGTGATGTAGAATGTTCTAGAAGGACGGCGAGAACTGGACTCGTGCGCGTTTCTCCGCGCTTTCGTCGCGGGCTTCCCTCGGCCGCACGAGCTCGGGCTTCTCGTCCTCGTCCGACACGTACATGCGCGTGAGGTCTGACGCCACGGACGCCGTCTCGCACACGCTGGGTTACAATTTCATTATTTAATATAAAAATCTCCGTCACAAATAAACTATATTATGGGAAGCAAGTATAAGAAATTTGAAAGTAAACTTTATGTTTGTCTCAGGGCGCAGTGATTGAGCAGTCTGATTACAAGTGCTATGGTTGCGGATTCCACTCACGGTGGGATTTAAATTATTTTCATTCCCCCGCTCTGGAAAGACACCGATGTTGGAGAAGAAGTAGAATACGGAATCAATTGACAGTTAAAAATATTTTTTAAAATATTACTACTCTTTATTACATATAAAAATTATTATAAACTTGAAAAATTTTATAAATTTTGCTAAAACTTTTTATCAATCAATAGAAATAAAACAAATAATGAATTTATAATACATATAAGATTCATCACTAATATAACTATATTAAATATTATTTCATTACATTGATAGTATCCCCAAAAAGTATGCTACAGCAACAATATTTTTTTTTTCTAAAAAAAAAACAGGGAGAAAAATGCAGAAAGGAATGAACACAATGTATGTTGTTGATTTTAAACAAGATCAACAAAATTATCGCAAATAGAGGAAGAGCGCAACTTGTTCCGTATCCGGTCGGGGCCATGCACCTGTTGCATCGACATCCTCCTACAACATTAATGGTTTCCGATCAGTGGTCCCCAGAAATCAAATTATCCGGTCCGCGAATGATTTTTAATTTGGAGAAAATGCACTTATACACTATAGAAAAAACTGAATATTTAGCCATTTTCAAAAGGAAGGTATTGTTGCTTAAAGTAAAGAAAACGTTAAAATGTTTTTATGTTAGATCAATTAAGTTTTAATTTTTTAATCTAATCATGTGGCTGCTAAAAACAATGACATAAAAGTGGTCACCGACTAAAAATTTTTTTAAGTTGGAAGCCCCTGTCTTACATAAAGCGACTAATCGCGATCTCGATGTTCAACTTACTAAGCTTAGTGAATGTATGATGCATTTAACACTACGTATCGACACTTTCATTTTATTTATACCTTAAATAAATGTAAAGGAGGAAATAATAAAGTCAAAACAGAGTGTTTTTGTCATCACCAGTTTAAATGAAACTACAGTTTTAACTACTCTATAAAAGCCTAATACGATTAAAACAAAAAATATTTTTTTCAAATAAAATACGTATAAGCTGTTGAGGTATCTTGATTATTTTCCGTACTGTTCCCATAAATTAAATAAATAATTAATATTTTATAAAAGGGTGATACGAACTATTTAGGTAAATCAATTGAAAATGGTAGCGTTTTTTGTACGAGTACCTATACTATGTAAGTTTATGAAGCGGAAAGTGAATAAATTTCTATTTTCTGTAAAATATCTTCGGATTCGAAAATCGTTACTAAAGTTACTAAGTATTATAACATTATTAATTATTCTAATTAAATAAAGTATATTTTACAATTTATAATAAAATAGTTAGTTAATAATAATATTTATACAAGTTCTAGACAAAATATTATACTAGAAGCTAAAAAAAATTTAAATGAAGACAAACCTGTTGTTATAATATTCAGATTCAGCCTGATTTATGGTGAAGGTCGTAGGTTCCTGTTTCACGCTCATAATGGTCGGCAGTAGGAGCGAGGGGGCAGAGGGGATTGACACTTGCGGTAAAATTGGCAGTATCGGCTTCTCATTACTTAACACTGAAGAATTTTCGTCTTCAGCAATTATGGATCTGTATTATTTATTGGAAATAATAGAAATAACATTTTAATTAAATAAGAAAAAGAGATTTTTCGTTTATTTCAGCTTCACGCTGTATCCCGCGCACATCAGGGTAGGCAAAGGGAATCTGTTTAGATACTCCGATCCCAATTATCCGGCGAATTCTGGAAGCATTGCGTGTTGAGTGGCGGATTTTAACGCTGCGCTTGCCTCGACACTAGTGCGAAGAAATGGATATATAAATTTAAATAAATATTTCATCTCCTCGAGTGAGGATCGAACCCACAACCAATCGATTTGACAGTCACACTTTGTGCCCCTGCGCCACGACTGATCTCAAATTAAATTAATTAATTAATATATAAAATTTATAGTCATTTTAATTAATTAAATTAAAATGACTATAAATTCAATAAGATTTTTCAAAAAACCGCTATCACAATTTAATTTGTTTACGAGCCATATGCGGCAACATTTAAACCTGTTTTCCTTATTATATTTCATTTATGGAAATCAAATTCGTACTTTTCTAGATCCAGCGTGATTTTGTATTCTTGTGATTTTTGAACTACTTCTAACCAGCTAGGCTTGTTGACATCGTCGTCGATTGTTGAAAACGACGAGCCAGGCCTAATAATAATTATTATTCATTAAATCAATTCACACATATATTTTTTATAAATTATTAAGTAACATATGTTGACAACACAAATATTTTACATAGAAGATCTACAGCTGTTTATTATTCGGTTCTCATATAATATAGAAACACTTGCATTATATAGGAAGATAATTTATAATTAAACATTTCCGACACAAAAATCTATAAAAAGTAACAAGCATCTAGTAATGAGCTGATAATATAATCTTCAAACGAATGAACATATTTACTTGAAATATATCGAAGAAAACTGTCGATGAAGTCACCACTCTAACAAACTAAATTAAAACCTGTTCATCCGTTTGGATGCTACGATTCCAAAGACAGACATACAGATACACACACAAACAATTGTTAACTGTGATTTCCGCACAGACAAATGATTAATTGATAATATTTAATTGCCAATTGCCATAAAAAATTGCTCAACTCTGTTTCCAACTTACATAGGCGTAAAGTTAACAATGGTGGCGAGGTGTTTTTGTTTTTTATTATGTATTTGATAGAAGTTGTCAGATGTAGGCGTCAGTGTGGAGTCCTTAGACAGTTCTGGTAGCAGGAATGTGTTCTGAGCCGAAATATCTACACTTGACTGGGATATGTCGCTTAGGGAGAATTTAAGCTTAGCTGAAATTAATTTTGTTATATTAATGTATACAATACTTAAACATTTGTTATCTGTATATATATATATATATATTTATTTTTAGCTTCACGCTGTATCCGGTTTATAGCAGTATAGGGAAAACGGAAGATGTGTCTTAACTCTCATCTCCCTAGAAACTAGAGTAAATACTCTTCGTTCCCCGTCCAATTTTCAAGACATCGCGTGTTAAATGACGGAACTCAATGCAGCGGGATATTACATTAAGTTTAAAAAATCCGTAATATAATAAGACAGGCTACTTCATCATCTATCTCTAGCCTATGTCATCATCGAATAATTAAGTTAAAGTTAAATAACACGTAATAAAAACTAAGTATAGAAGGGGTCGGGGTCGGGTTCGGGTTCGGTAAGAATCATCCGGTATTTTTATGGAAAATACACAAATTTCAAATAAAATTTCTAATGTAATTGTTACAAAGTATTATAGACAAATAAATTATTATATAGTTACTAGTTATTTGAATAACTAACATATTTATATATATGAAACATTTTCAAATTAATTTTATTATAATATTCCTAATATTTATAAAGATAAGGAATAATTATTGTATCATATTAACATATAGTACTTACAAACATCAATAGGAGATATTTTCCCAGCCACTTCGTATAAAAAGTCTGGCGTCCAAAAGTGTGGTATTCTTATAAAGACTTTGCCCGTATCCACTGGCATATGAAACCCGAGTTTGTGTAAAAGTTGTAGGAATTTCAAATCCTTACAAATAGATGCTTGTTGACAATTCCACGGCACCAATGGTACCGATTGGTTTAAAACTAAAAATCATAAATATTTTCAGTTTCTAAACTAGCAATAAATAAAAATTGTGTTAGTAAATAACATATTGCCTAAAATTTAATACATTCTTGACAATAAAAATGAACTTACGCAATGAATGATACGACACCGGCGACATGACCGGCATATCGGTGGGTTTCTTCAAAAATGTTTCGAACATCATTTTATGTTTATCGAACATTGTCATTGTCGTATGTCTGAATGTGTTCGAAGTGGTTTTTTGCAAATATATTTTTGCAAAACAAGTCTCTAACAGAACCGTTTGGACCCAATCTAGAAACTTAATTTTTCCATCTTGCCCGAGCTGTTCACATAGCTTCCCGATTTCGTCCTCTCTCGCCTCTTTACTCTCTTGTACGGCTTCAGAGTTCTTTTCACTTTCCACTTTCGATAGACGATCATATTCCTCTTTGTTTATGATGAATTGATTGTAAAGCTCCTTTACGACGGACTGGCGACTCTTGATTATGTCGTCTTCTTTGAATAGCTTCACTATGTCTCCAATGACGTCTAATGAGCTATTGCATTGCATGTAGTTCCAACTTAGCAATGACAGTTCATCTTCAGTCCACCTTTTATAAAAAGATAAGTTTAAGTGTTTCTTGCAGAAACATTAAAGATTTTAAGAAAAGGTTTATAACTCAACACTTTTACTAATATCAGAAGTTTTAAAATTTGAGAATTTTATAACTGTGGTGGCGCAGTGGGAAGACGTTTGACTATAAACATAACTATTTTGGGTTCGATTCCCACTCAGAGAATTGAAATGTTTAATATATGTAGGAGATACAATGTGAAAGTGGCAAAAACGTTGATTTTACGATACATATTATGTTAATATGGACAACATGAGTCATTAGGTACCTATGAACATTTTTTCCACTGACGGAATTTGGCTTCTTTTTCTCAACGATGGACTGTTCCGTTCCATCGGCAGTATCGAGTATCTCTTTGAGCATTTTATCGTCTTCGAACATTTCCACGTCTAAGGGCAGTTGCGCTGAGCTTTGTAACTTATATGGCTTCTTTATGAACGTGTTTATTACATACTCTATCAAATCAGACCAGTCCTGCAAATTTATTAATTATTAAAACCAATACTATGGCAGAAATGAGAATACATATTCATCTTAGATACTGGCGGTTTAAGTAGTAGGCTGTAAATTATCCTAAAATATTGTCACAACCCGTAAGATTTTTTGTTTATATGTTTCTGAGCTAATCGAAACTTGATTAAGTTTCGTTTAACAAGACAATATAATGTATGCTAGTTACATACAAATGTGCTACTTTTTATAATACGTCAGAACACCGTCATGTGTTGTTTAAAAATTTGTTTTAATTTTTATCAATTTGAAAGCAAAAAATACGACCCGCAAATTTGTCACCCCGGACTCTAGCTATCAATCAGTCACCAGCTAATATAACAAACGAGCGTTATAATAATAAGCAAATATACTTACATCACATATTTCAAACTCTGATTTCCATATAGAAGTGAATATTTTTAATATCTTTGGTTGAAAGAGGGATATAAGGGAGCCGAGCTCGCCGCCTACGTGATGCATTAACGTGAAGATGCAGTCGTTGACGAACTCCCCGTTTCCTTCATAGTCTTCTAATAGAAGCCCATACTGGTACATTATTTCGGGTGAAGCGAATCTAATAAGAAAAATTGTCTTAAGTATAGAAATCATTCTTAACTTCGCGCTGTACCCTGCATGACGCATTAGATTATAAGTTTAACTCACTGTCGGATGTGTTCCACCATGGTACCATTGCCTTTGTAATCAGGTAACTGCATAATGCTATCCAAAAACATCAAAAGAATGTGATTCGTCACAATAAGATCCTAAAATTGTAACAAATAAGACAGATGAATTAAATTAATACAAAATATTAAGGTAAAAAAATCTTTATTGTTAATAAAATTAATTGGCAAACTCGCGAAGTTAATTAACGCTCCCTACTGCACGTGATGAACCCAAAACGGGCGAAACCTTACACGTGATCGCAATTGCGTGCGCTGTTTGCTATCCTTTTTATAAATTACTAGCGGCCCACCCGCGGCTTCGTCTGCGTGAAC
>FAPP01003037.1:0-28560 GCA_001485965.1 Heliconius ismenius | reverse complement strand
ATCCAGCTAAGATACTGCCTTCACCTAATGACGAAAATTTACTTTCTGTATGTAGGTGACGTCACTGTAGACTCATCTAATCTCTTACGTTAACAACAAATGGTCAAACGAAAATTTCATTATTATAGTAGTGATTTCTTATAACAATCATACGTATTTCATAGTTTCCCACAGGGGACACCCTTGCCACCTACGACATCCTCTCGCAGCAACGTAGTGTTTGCAATTTCTCAGGGACAGCGTACCCTCTTACCTACTCTAACAGCATTAACCTCAAGTATGAAAATAAAAACCATTAATGAGATGAATAAAAAAAAAGTTTACTGTTAGGCTAGAAAGTATTAATTTTGGGTGGAAACATAAACGATTGCGCTCATAGTCGGACATTAGACCGATGTGCCACCAAGTGGTATTCAAAAATAATTTTATGATCTATACTTGTAAACATGATTACATTTACCATATTTTAGACGATTGTACCAAAGAAGATGGAGCGCGTTGTGTCAACGGTGCCTGTCTAAATGGTGTATGCTATTGTAACGATGGATTTGGTGGTTGCAACTGCCAGGAACTCGGTAAGTTATTCAATGTTATACATAATTCAGTATAATTTTTGAATTGATTAGTATATATGTTCTAGTAAATCGAAAACGTTTTCTTACATTTATTTGATATTCCTCAAAAGAAAAAAACCCTTCACATTCAATGACAATGAATTTAATTTATTGAAATTAATATAAATGTATAGATACAATCGAGATTAAAATCTAAAGAGTAATTCTCTACGTCCTAGAAAGTTGGCAAGAAGTGAGTGCTTACACTCACAAATTAAAGAAAATATCTAAGGATATTTTCTTTTCATCGGTAATTTATAGGTGTAAAAAAAACATATATTATCATCTTATATTTATACTTAATTCCATACAAAATTTGTGCATATGCATGGTACATAAATCCACCGAAATCTGGACTCAGAATATAACTTATCAAAAAGTTATATTTCCCGTGAAAATGGTACGGAATTTCGGTGTTTGAGTCCAACTTGCACTTGACCGGTTTTCTTTTTCTAGATGTGAATGAATGCAAGGACCGGCCGTGTGACGTTTTTGCTCATTGCACAAACACTGTTGGTAGTTTTCAATGTTCCTGTTTCCCAGGTTATGTTGGTGATGGTTTTACGTGCAAAGGTATGTCATTTTTTTAATTAGTATGTTTTATTCTTATGTTAAAAGGGACATACTTCATTAGAAAGCGAGATAAAAGATAAATCGGCCATCGATCGATGCTTAATACCTACGTTATATTTAATCAAAAAGAAAATCAAAACTTCGGTGGTGTGAGTAGTTGTAGAAGTAGAAAATATTATACCATAATGTGTAATTATGCTAGCACCTGAGTTTTACCGTGAAATTTTGGTTTATTGAAGTTTTTAATTTAATACCTATTTACCCTTATTTTCTCATTTAAACCTCTATGATTTTCTGACATACGTATGTAGTATAAATATAGTATATTTTTTATCTATACTAATATTATAAAGCTACAGCCTACACATACATATACAATATTTTTTAATTTAATTAAGGACATCTATATATATCATAAGAAATATTTATAATATATTTTTTATCAAATAAAATATTATGATTTCAGATATTAACGAGTGTGAAGACCCAGCAGTCGCAGCGCGATGTGTGGAGCACGCTGAGTGTTGTAATTTGCCAGCACATTTCATATGCAAATGTAACCGAGGTTTTGAAGGTGATGGGGAAGAAGAATGTCGAGGTATAAATATAAAATATCTTAAATTTATTATTATTTTGAAAAATTTCTAAGGTTCCATAATATCATTGTAATCAGAAAAATAGATTAGCATTTAATAAGTAATTGATTTCTATTTTGTTACTATTTTTACAGATTATCCTAATATTTTGGTAAATATATAATATTGAAAATATAACTTACTCAAACTCTTTGTTTTTACTCTTTTCATTATAATATTAATAGTAGTTTTGTCTATTCAATTATAATACAAATAATTGTTGTTTTAGATATTAATGAATGTAAACGTCCTGGAGCATGCGGAGATAATGCCTTATGCCAAAACTATCCGGGAAACTATACTTGCGCGTGTAAGGCTGGATATACTGGAAATCCTTTCGATGGAGTAAGTTCGTCATGTATTATATTCTTCTAATATTATTATTATTTATTATATAGATATTTATTGAAGTCACTACTAGAATTTAAAATTATAATTATTGTTATGATTTATAGTGTGTAGATATTGACGAGTGTTCGAATAGCGATGCATGTGGACTAGGCGCCATTTGTCGTAACATCGAAGGTGGTTATGAGTGTAGCTGCCCGGCTGGATACGAAGGCGACCCTAGGGTGGCATGTCACGACCACGATCCCTGTCAGCGAGCCGTTTGCGGCCGTGGCGCCCTCTGCGAAAACTTTGCCGAAGCCCATCGCTGTCTTTGTCCACCAGGTTTTGAAGGCGATCCTAACGTTCAGTGTACCGGTAAGCTTTTCCATTCACGCGCCAGTAGGTCTGATCTGATAACCTTTCATTTCATAGACTAATGCTTCGGTGTACTCTTAACATATCGCTCCGAAAGGCCAATCACTACCGCTAAGGACGCGCGGTAGCTTCACGCTTGTACTAATGTTGTTACACTGTTGACTTCTATACGCCAATTATTTCCAGCTTATATTCAAGGAGAATCTTCGAAGTATCGTCTACTTTAGTTTTAAGCTTTGGATTTGTAGTTTTTTGATCTTCTGGTAACTTATTTTCGGATCTTCTACTTTGTCATTTCTGTTACCATACATCCTGCGTACTTTTTCTTCTTCGTAGTCGACCAAATGTGGCCGTCGACCCACCTACTGCGTGCGTATATTATTTATATTTTATATAGAGTTGATATATTTAATAAGACGTTAGTAATTTCTCACACCAGACGTGGATGAATGTAAGAGTAGTGCGCCGGTGTGCGGCGTGAATGCCGTTTGTACCAACACTGTTGGCAGTTTCGTGTGCTCCTGCAAGCCAGATTATACAGGAAATGCTCAAAGTTTAGATGGTTGTCGAGACGTCAATGAGTGTGAGATTTTAGAGCATCCTTGTGGTACACATGCTATTTGTGAAAACACTGAGCCTGGATATAACTGTCTTTGTCTTCAAGGATTCAGAGCGAAGCCTAACGCACACATTGCATGTGAACAGGTATATTATTAATGAACTATATATTTTATTTGAAATTATTCGGGCATATATGTTATGTGTTTAATATTGTTATTATTTTTAGTTTGACGTCAACACATTGTGCAAGTCAAACTTTGATTGTACCAATAATGCTGAATGTATAGAAGGTCAATGTTTTTGCAAAGATGGGTTTGACGCTAAAGGTTCAATTTGCGTCGATGTAGATGAATGTTCTAACAATTCTAAATGTGGAGAAAATTCTGTATGCATGAATACACTGGGAAGTTTTAAATGTGAATGTAACGTCGGTCACATTGGATTCCCGCCGCAATGTCGAGCACCTTGTGAAGATGTGCAGTGTGGAGAGCATTCTTATTGTAAGCCTGACGGTACTGAAGCCTATTGTGTATGCGACGAGGGGTTTACATTTGACCCTAATGATATACCCGCCGGTTGTATTGATATTGACGAATGTGATTTGTCGTTTGGATCATCTGGTCAATGTGGACAAAACGCACATTGCTCTAATACTGTCGGAGGCTTTAGTTGTAGCTGCCCAGAGGGCTATAGCGGTGATGCTTATAAAGAGTGTTACGATGTTAATGAGTGCTTAACAGATAACTCTTGTGGTATTGGAGCAAACTGTGTTAATAATCAGGGCTCTTTTAAATGTGAATGCCCAGAAGGGACTATAGCAGATCCTGAACCAAATGTTCAGTGTTCCGACATTCTTGCTTGTACTTCAGATAAAAATTGTCCCGGTAACGCTATTTGCGACTCAGTTGGGAAATGTTTATGTCCAGAGCCAAATACTGGTAATGATTGCCGACGTAAGTAAACAATATGTGGTTTGATATTATTATCATATTTAAAATTTGCATTTGCATTTTGTCATTTCTTGTTCATGATTATTTTTTACAGATCCATGTGAGTCAATCCAGTGTGGAAGCAACTCAGACTGTTTATTGAGTGATCATGAAACGCAATGTACATGCCGAAGTGGATTTACAGGAAACGCTTTTTCACCTATTGGTTGTCAAGATATTAACGAATGTGAAGCAAATCCATGTGCCATGGGTGCTGTTTGTAAAAACTTTCCGGGCCACTTCCAATGTGAATGTCCAGGCAACTTTAGTGGTGATCCTTACATCAATGGATGTGTTGTTAGCAGATTACCAAATGAATGTAACAACGTAAACCCATGTCCAAACGGTGAACAATGTATATCTCATGAAGGCGAAAATGTTTGTGTATGCACTCAGGGGTATTATCGTAACAAAGAAACACAAATATGTGAAGATATCAATGAATGTACAGAACATGGAAGGAGTCCTTGTGGATTGAACTCTATATGTAAAAATTTACCTGGTAGTTATGAATGTAAATGTCCTCCTGACTATAGCGGAAATCCATATAAACTGTGTGAAATTTGTAATGATATAAGCTGTCAATGTCAACCTCCATATACTGTAGTGGATGGAAATTGTGTCTTATCAGGTTGTACCGCTGATAAAAAATGTGGCCAGGGAGCCGAATGTATTATTATAGCAGATGGAGTAAGCTATTGTGCGTGCCCTGCTGGATACACGCAAAGTGCCGATGGTTCTTGTGAAGATATTAATGAATGTATGTTTGGCCAGCCTGTTTGCGGTTTTGGAGCAGAATGCATAAATACTATTGGATCTTACCTTTGTAAATGTCCAATTGGTTATGGAAAAGACCCAATATCAGGGCACTGTAGCTTGAATCAAAAACGATGCATGAGTGATTCTGATTGTTTTGCTAATGAAAAATGCGTTCAACCCGGTAACTGTATATGCCCTCCACCATTTTACTTGGATGTGACAGATGGTCAAAAATGTAAAAGTCCCTGTGAAAGGTTCATTTGTGGAATAAACGCGAAGTGCACACCTAGCGATCCTCCAAAGTGTATGTGTATGTCAGGATTCCAAGGCGATCCATATACGGGGTGTACGAATCGAAATGAATGTGACAGTGCCCCTTGTGCCTATGGGGCCATTTGTAATGACGAAAAAGGTGGTTATAAGTGCAGCTGTCCACAAAATATGGCTGGAGATCCTTATAAAACTGGATGTAAGACTAAACTAAAATTTGTCAATTCTTTTATAAACATTGTATTGGAAGTACAATAAATTATATTTTTGCATGTTATACTCATTTTTTTTTAAATAATTATAGGTGTTGAAGGGCACGGCATCTTACCAAAGCAATTATGTAGTAAAAGTAATCAATGCCCAAATAATCTTGCATGTGTGAATCGCACTTGTGTGTCACCTTGTACAAATGTAGCTTGCGGCCCTAACGCTTTTTGTGAAGTCGAGAACCATGCAGCGTGGTGTCGTTGCAACCCAGGATACACTAAACCTGAAGGAGGAAAATGTATATCCGGTGAGATATGAATAATTAAAATTATTTAATTTATATAGGAATATAAATTGTCGTGTATAATGACAGAAAATAATTTAATTTGTAATTCTAGGATGTGATAACTATCCTTGCGCTTCAGCTGCTCAGTGTATCATTTCTAAGACTGGTCCTACTTGCGTTTGCCCAGAAGGTATGGTAGGTAACGCTTTTCCTGGTGGAGCTTGTAAAAGAGATATCTGTGGTCCAGGAGTTCCGTGTGAAGGTCAACTAAGCTGTGTATCAGGAAGATGCCGACAGCGATGTGAAACAGTTGTTTGTGGAATTGGCGCTTCTTGTGATGAGAGCACCGGCAGATGTGTTTGTAATAATTTATTTGTTGGAAATCCGGACTTATTATGTATGCCACGTAAGTTTTAAGTGTATAAATAGAAATAAATCACAATAATTATATAAGACTAATTAATTTATCATAATAATTAAAAAGAATTTTGTTCTTTCACAAAAATATCATAAAAATTAAGAACATAAATAACTGTTTGCTTAATTTTAAATACATTGTTTTGCTTAAGATTTAATTCACGACAATTTTTTTATATTTTAGCTGTTGCACCCCCAGAATGTGAACCAACTTGTGGTGAAAACGCTCATTGTATATATAGCACAACAAACAATTGCAAATGTGACAAGGGATTCACAGGAAATCCATATGGTAAATGTTTACCACGCAAACAAATAACTTGCGCGAATACTTCTTGTGGAACAAATGCTGTGTGTCAACAAACAAAATCTCACGTCGAATGCCTATGTCCTCCAGGTTACGTAGGGAATCCTAATTTACAATGTATAGATATAGATGAATGTATTTCAAGACCATGTGCTGAAAATGCCTTTTGTATTAATACCCCTGGAAGTTACAGTTGTATTTGTAAAAGCAATTTTGTTGGAAATCCTTATGAATTATGTACTCAAATTTCTATTTCAAAATGTGTTGATGGGTCAAGTTGTGCATGCTCTAAAAATACAACTTGTCCTAATGGCTATATGTGCGAAAATTTTAAGTGTGTAGATATCTGTCATCTTAAACCATGTGGACCCAAATCAATTTGCGAAGAGGGAATGTGTACTTGTCTTCCTGGACATATAGGAAATCCAAATGATCTTGCTCAAGGATGCAAGCCTGATAATAATTGTATTACCGATGTAGATTGTAAAGTATCTGAAATTTGCCTTCAATTAGGAAAAACAATTCGAAAATGCGTGGATTCATGTAGTAAATTACAATGCGGACCAAATTCATTCTGCGTTAGTGCTAATCATCAAGCTCACTGTATTTGTGCAGAAGGATACTTAGGAAAGCCTAGCGACACTAAATTAGGATGTCATTTACTACAGAGGGAACCTAATGAAGTTGAATGTAATGTTAATTCTGATTGTGCAGCCTCCCAAATTTGTGTATCAGTAGACGGTACAAGTCATAAATGTCTTGATTTATGTTCTACAATAGTCTGTAGTGCAAATGAAATTTGTAAAGTTATCAATGATGACGCTCGCTGTGAATGCAAAGAAGGCTACCTTTGGAATCCAGTGAATTCTATATGTGAGCAACCTACAACGCCTAGTTGTGAAAATGATAACGATTGTGTCGACAGTAAAACATGCCAAAAAGATATTCTAGGTGTCAATAAATGTATCGATAACTGCTTGATATTTACATGCGCTCTAAACTCAAAATGTATAACTAAAAATCATAAAAGTCAATGTCAATGTCTGGCTGGATTTACTGGTAATCCTAATGATCGTGATGGCTGTTTACCTCTTGATAAAAATGAATGCTCAAATGATGCGCAATGTAAAGAAAATGAAGTATGCAAAGATGCTGTTAACGAAAAAAAATGTATACCTGCTTGTCAGCAAATAAAATGTGGCCCTAATGCTATTTGTATAACAAATAACCATGAGGCGAAATGTCAATGCCCATTGGGTGCTTTTACCGGTAAACCTGACGACCTAGATATAGGATGTCAAGCGGTACCATGTGTGTACAACATTGATTGTCTTCCCCATGAAATCTGCAACCGCTTGACTCATGCATGTGTCAACGTTTGTACTGAGGATAGTTGTGGCACGAATGCAGTTTGCATTGCTGAAAATCATAAATTTAAATGCCAGTGTCTTAGTGGATATATACCAGATCCTTCACCTGATATTAATTGCCAGAAAATAAATTTATGTAATCCTAAATCTTGTCATCCTACTGCAATATGTGAATCATTATCTACCACATATATTTGTAAATGTCCTGACAACTATATTGGTGATCCTGTTAAAGAAGGATGTAGAAAACAAGATGAATGCCTAAGAGGAGATATAGATTGTTTACACGAAGCAGCTTGTGTTGATGGTACTTGTGGTAATCCATGTGAAGGAAAGTGTGGTGTAAATTCTGTTTGTAAAATAATTGACAGGAAAGCAATCTGCACTTGTCCAAGTGGTTACGAGACTTTACAAGACGGTATATCATGTAAGAAAAAAGTTATAGCATGTACAGACGAACTTGATTGTGATGGTAATATCTGTTTCAAAGGTCAATGTTTCACAACTTGCAAAAATATAAGTCATTGCGATCCAGGTGAGGTATGTACTAAGAATTACTGCGTGACTGCATGTACAAAAAATTCTCAATGTGGCAGAGGACAGGCTTGTATAGATGGTCAATGTCTTATAGGTTGTAGAAATAATGACGAATGTTCAATAGAAGAGTCCTGTGTAAACAATAAATGTGTCAACCCATGTCAAGTTTCAAGAACTTGTGGACCAAATGCAATATGTTCAAGAATAAATCATTTTACAAAATGTGAATGTCCTCTAGGGTTTGAAGGTTCACCAACTCCACAACAAGGTTGTGTGCGCAAGCCTGCTGCATGTGCTCGTACCTCAGAATGTCCACCAGATCATATGTGTATAGGCTTTCTTTGCCAAGTTCCTTGTCTAACAAATTCAAATTGTGCTATAGGAGAAAAATGTCATGACAATAAATGTCATAAAATTTGTCATACTAGTAGCAACTGTCTACATGGTGAACATTGTAGCGCAGGTGTTTGTATTCCTGGATGCAAGAGTAATTCAGATTGCCTTGATAGTCAGACATGTATATTTAACGAGTGTAAATGTGGAGTAGGCTTTGAATTAGTCAATGGTGAATGCATTAATATAGATGAATGTTTGGATAACCCCTGTCATCCATCAGCTAAGTGTATAGATTCTAAAGGTTCTTTTAAGTGTATTTGTCCAACTGGTGCAATAGGAGATCCCTATAGACATGGTTGCCTGTTATCTAATCAATGTAGACAAGATAGTCAATGCGAAGATACTCTCGCGTGTATTGAAGGAAAATGTTCCAATCCCTGTCAAACAGATATATGTGGTTTGAATGCTATTTGCAATGTGAAAATGCATAGAACAGCCTGTGCTTGTGAGAAAGGGTACCTCGGTAATCCATTCGACAAAAATATTGGATGCTTTAAAGTGGAATGTATAGAAGATATGGATTGTTCATCAGACAAGTTTTGCAATCGCCAAAACAATAAGTGTTCTGGTAAATATTTCATTCAATTTTTATACAGAAATATAATTAAAATTATATATATTTTATGTGCTATTTATTTACAGAAAAATGTGAAGATAAAGTATGTCAAGGTGGCAGCTGCAAAATTGAAAATCATCAGCCAATTTGTATCTGCCCTCAAGGTTATCATTTAATTAATAACAAGTGTGAAGATATAAATGAATGTGCCACTAATCCTTGCATTTTAAATGCGGTTTGTGAAAATACAATGGGATCTTTTATTTGCACTTGTACAAATGGAACTGTTCTTGATAAGAGTACTGCCGTTTGTAAGAAGCCTGGAGAATGCACTAGTAATGATGATTGTTCTGACGAAACGAAATGCTCGGACAATCGGTGTATAAATCCTTGTAACATATTAAAATGTGGTCTTAATGCTATGTGTATAGTATCAAATCATAGGCCTAGTTGTGAATGTAACCAAGACAGTGGTGGCGACCCGTTGAAAAAATGTATAAAATTTGAATGTGTGAAAGATTCTGACTGTCATGAAGAGGAAGCTTGCACAAACAATATATGTCAAAATTCATGTGTTCTTCCCCGAGCTTGTGGAAAAAATGCTGATTGCTTATCTAGAAATCATGTTGGCCTCTGTACTTGTTCACCGGAATATACTGGTGATCCTGTTTTAGGCTGTGTGCCAATACAATACTGTTCAGATAATAGCCGCTGTTCGTCTGGTACTAAATGTATCGATAACTTATGTGTCGGTAAGTTGTAAAATATTAATCGTATGAAGTATATTTAGAAATGTTTTTTCTATTTAGTTATTAATTATATATATTCTTTGTTTTCAGGAATATGTCAGAATTCACGAGATTGCTACAATGATCAAACTTGCATTCGAGGAACATGTAGACTTATATGTAATGCAAACAATTCATGTCCCGATTCATTCGCCTGTGTTAATAAGATTTGTAAGAAAAATATTATATGCAGTTCTAATAGTGATTGCAGTGATGATGAAATATGTGCAGAAGCCGAAAACGGTATTCCTAAATGTATAAAAGTTTGTGAAAATCAGCCATGTGGTCGAAATGCTTATTGTACCGCCAGCTCTCACAAACCTATTTGCAAGTGCACGAAAAATTTCTTTGGCGATCCTGTGAAAGGATGCGAAAGAAAAGAATGTGATAATAATAAAGATTGTTCAGCAGATAAATTTTGTGATAACAGCATTTGTAAGATTGCATGTTTAGCTTCTAATGAATGTGGTGACAATACCATATGTGCCTCAGAATATCATAAACGTGTATGTTACTGTCAACCTGGTTTTACTGGAGATCCTCTTAAAGGTTGTACTGAAATAAATTGGTGCAATTTGAAGCCATGTGGTAATGGAGCCGAATGTGTAAATTCTCGAATCAGTGCCAAATGTACTTGCCCTCCTGGAACAATTGGGAATCCTTACGAGGAAGGCTGCCGTAAATCATCGGAGTGTAGATTTAATAGGGATTGTCCTCCAGCGGCTCGATGTACTGTTATTGAGGGAATAAGAAAATGTACAGGTATGTCAAAATTCTTAGTTTCGTACTAATATTAAAAAAATATAAAACACATGGTTCAAAATATTTTTTTCAAAGAAACTACGTTATCTTTATTCAATTAATAGAAACCTTAATCTCTTTAAAGACGCGTGTGAAAATATCAAATGTGGTGCTAATGCAGAATGTATACCAGAACGACATTCTGGACAGTGTAATTGCAAATATGGCTATATAGGAAATGGCGCTAGTGATAAAGGTTGTCAACTTCCAGAAATAAAATGTAAAAACAAAACTGAGTGTCCTGCTGAACATTATTGTCATAATGGAATTTGTCAAGGTAATTTAATTTAATTTTATTTTTAATTTCATTTTATTAGGAATTTTTATCAAATTTATATTTCCTTATTTTATCTTTGTGTTACTTCTAATATTTTTAGGGTTGTGTGTGCTAGATGAAGAATGTGACGCTACTGAAAAATGCTATAGCGGCAAATGTTTAAAGCCTTGTGATTTAGAGAAAACATGTGGAATAAACGCCATATGTCGTACAGATAACCATATAGTCCAGTGTAGTTGCCCCTACAGTTTCACAGGCAATCAAGCCGTAGAATGTGTAAGAAGTAAGTATTTCAGACAAAGATACTGTTACATACCTATAGTCTGGATATTCTAATATGATACACTTTTTTAGTTCCGAGATTCTGTGGTGATTCTGGAGAGTGTGAACATGATTATGTATGTAAAGAATCTACATGTTTACCTCGCTGTACCAAAGACGAAGAATGCGCACTTAATGAAAAATGTTCGAAAGGAACATGCTTATGTAAATATGTTTTCATTTTAATTCTTAACAATATATTATGAATAATTGTATATGTTTGAAATATTTTTTATATTATATATTTTTAAATGATTATTATTCTACTTCTAGTGACTTGTCAAGTAGACAACGATTGTTTTCTTGGTCACATTTGCTTATCAAACAGCTGCAAATATGGATGTCGACAAGATGATGATTGTCGGCAAGAAGAAGTATGCCATAATAACTACTGTAAGAATCCTTGTGCTAATGACACTAATCCATGTGGACCAAATGCCTATTGCTCTGTGGTTGATAAAAAAGTCTTATGCTCTTGTGCTGAAGGTTTAATACCTAATCCGACTCCAAACATTGGATGTGTGCGTGCATCGATACTCTCCTGTCAAAAACACAGCGATTGCTTAACTGGATGGAACTGTGAAGATAGCAAATGTAAACCAATGTGTAGTATAGATGGCAAGGAATGCATAGAAGGAGAACGTTGTAGTTTGGGTGTATGCCGTTACGCTTGTACATCTGATGATCATTGTTCCGATGATGAAGTTTGCGATGGGCGAGTTTGCGTCACAGGCTGCAGAACAGATTCTCATTGTCCAAACAATCTTGCGTGTACATCCGGTCAATGCATTGATCCATGTATAGAACCAGGTATTTGCGGCGCGAATGCTTTGTGCGCAGCAATAGATCATCGTTCCATATGCACGTGTCCGCAATATTTGGTTGGAGAACCTAAAATTGTTTGTAAACGCGTAACAACAGCATGTGATAAGAACAAGAATTGTGCTGATGGATTTAACTGTTATGGTGATATGTGTTATCCGTCTTGTAGAAGGTATATTTTTTATAATATATATTTAATATACATCACAATTCCGTTTTCTTAATATTTAAAAAAAATTTCAGAGACAACATCTGTTTATCTAATGAAAAGTGTATTCGTGGTATATGCAGGCTTATCTGTAACAGTGACGATGCCTGTAGTGATGGACATATTTGTGAAAATAGAATTTGCAAGCAAGGATGTAGAAGTGATAATGCTTGTAGTAATAATTTAGCGTGCATAAATGGACAGTGTAAAGGTATAAAAAATAATTAAATAAGTTTAATTAAAATTTATTAAAATTAGAAATGTCCGTGATGTGTAATATCTTTTTAATACATTTTAGATCCTTGTAGCAGTAATACAGCTTGTGGTATATGTTCAGAATGTAAAGTGGTAAATCACCGTACTTTATGTAGTTGTGCAGGTAATTACACTGGAAATCCACTTGTTGAATGTAAGAAAAAACCTTTACAGTGTAATGGTTTTTGTCCTTGTGACGAAAGTGGATATTGTATCTCTCTGTGCGATGATAGTTCTAATTGTAATTGCGGAGAAAAGTGCTTCAATGGAGGCTGCCGATCTATATGTTCAGTTAGAAATAAATGCCCTGAAAGACAAATATGTATACATGGGGTTTGTGTACCCGGTTGTAACAATAATAGAGATTGTGGAGATGATATGATGTGTTCATCAAAACAATGCATAGCTGTCTGCCGCGAACATTCGTGTGGGAAAAATGCTTTGTGTTTAGCTAATAAACACCGCAGCTTTTGTAGTTGTCCTAGTGGGTTCTCTGGAGATCCAGAAAAAGAGTGTAAATTGTACGACTGCACAAAAAATGAAGATTGCAGTTCAGATGAAGAATGTACTACAGAAGGAAAGTGCAAAAATATATGTCAAAATGTTTGTGGCTTGAACGCAGTTTGTCGACCAATAAATAAAATGGCACAATGTTCGTGTCCATCTGGTTACATAGGTAACCCAAAAATAGAGTGCTCTAAGGCAGCTGCCGCTAGTTGTTTACGTAACCCTTGTGGTATAAATGCACGTTGTCGGGATCTAGACGATGGAGGTTATGAGTGTACTTGCGCCCCAGGCTGCGCTGGTAATCCACAACGGCAATGCTTCTGTGGAACTATGGCTCCTTGCGCTCACAAAACTTGTGGTACTAACGCGCAATGTCGTATTGGGCAAATGCGCGAAGCACAGTGTTATTGCCCTCGTAATTATCCTAATGGAGATCCCAACATAGAATGTAAGTTTTTGTATGTTGTTTAATTCGAATATACCTAACATATTTCTATTAAAATTACAATAAATGCACTTAATATTATCTTACAGGTGCACAAGAGCGTAGTATTGTAGACTGTCGAACAACAGGATGTGGGATTAATGGAGAATGCCTAAGGGAAGGCGCTGAGTTTGTATGTCGTTGTATACCCGGCACGGAAGGACAGGCCGATATTGAATGCCATACCAGTGAGTAAAACCTCTTTATGTTATTCTTTTTATATTTTTTACACATGTATAAATGCACGATAAGGGTGTCATAAACAAAAGAGTTCTTAACTAGGGCAAATAAAATAAGTATACATAAAATATTCAACTAAAAAATTTAAAAGATATAAATATTTGTAAATTTTTATGTAAAGATTTTCTTTTAATTTATATTGTGTAATTAAATGTGGATATTTTTTAAAATTTACATTTTGGAATATTTAATTATCTTGACGATGTCGCTTTAAACCGATTTACTGATTAAAATCGTAAGATTAAATATTACAGTACAAATATGTATTTTATTATATGTTGTAATGTCATACATATATGTACAATTAATTGATAATAAGTCATATTTTGATATTAGCGGAAGCATTCTCACCGTTCGTGCTTGAATACAGTCGGTAACATTTTGTTCGGCTTCATGTACATATTGCTTGTATTATAACGTTATAATTATACTTCTGATCATAAACCCTCAATTTCAAAAAGCATGCACTGTCTCGTGAGAAAGTTTCCTCTTCGTGGCTGAAGGTACAGCTCTTTCGACTCTGCTTTCTTCTTTCACATCTTCCTAGGTATCGAATGCACGAGTGACAAAGATTGTCCAGTAGACAAAGCGTGCTTGAGCTTACGTTGTGTGGACCCCTGCACAATACGTGGCATATGCGGTGAAGATGCCCTATGTGTCTCTGTCATGCATCGGGCCCAGTGTTCCTGTCCTCAGTGTTACGTTGGCAAGCCCCGAGTTTCATGTCACCTTGATCCTAACTGCAAACCCTCTGCGGATGTAAATATAACGTATACATGCTCCAAATTAAAGCCATGTCCATCTAAATTGGCTTGTAATTTTGCTACCAATCAATGTAGCAATCCTTGTCTCGGTTACCAAAATTGCCGACGGAACCAGAAGTGTGAAGTGCGAAACCATGAACCCGTTTGTGTATGCCGAAACGGTTTTGCCCTTAATGAAAAAGGAGAACTAACATGCGCACCTGAACATGCTGAATGTACTAGAGATGAGCAATGTCCTTCAAATGCTGCATGCCGAGAGTCAAAATGTGTGAATCCTTGTTTGGCTTCTAAGGAGCCAATGTGCCCAAAAGGAAAACAATGTGACGTTGTGGAACATCAGGCAATATGTGTGTGTATTGAGGATTGTCACCCAACAGTGTCTATATGCCTAAGAGACAATGGATGTCCGCATAATTTAGCATGTATTAGTTTTCAATGCAAAGATCCATGTAAAGAGGCTTGTGGTGATGCACCTTGTTCGGTTGAAGACCATCACCCGGTGTGCAAGTTTTGTCCTAGTGGATTCACACACCATGAGAAATATGGCTGCACTAAAGGTAATTCTACGCTAGAGAAGTTTAAATTTACAGTATTATTAGTTTATTATCTTTTATAAAGAATCTTATTAATTTGTTTCTTCACATTACAGGAAAAACGCAATAGTATACTTTATGACTTCATCCGGCTCTCTCTATTTTCTATATTCTTTGTTTCTAGCATGATCATTTTCTTTTTCAACAGTTGAATTTCTTCTAAATCAGGTAGATTCGCGCACGTTATTTCGTATTTATGTATAAAAATATTATATATTCATTTAATTAGTAAACATGACACAGACATTATGGTGACGGTTGCGTTTAACTCTCAACGCTTTCAATGCTTTGCACGATTATTAATGCAAAAAACTGCCACGAGACAGTGTGCAAAATTTATCTAAAGCTTTACACTGTAATTTATCATATTACCTATAAAATATTATATATTTATTTACTCATGTTGTACAAATTGTAAATTTTTTTGCACCTTTTTGTAAATAAATGTTCTAAAAAGTCATAATTAAAAAACCGAATTGAACTGTAAAATAATTCATAGTCTTTCATATCGTTTAAAATAAACAGAATATTTTATCTATTGTTTTCATGTATTCAGTGTTTTTTTTTAATTTATATTTTTTACTTATAATGAAATATTATAAGAAGAATTGTATTGTCTCCAATATTTTAATAATTTGTACATAATATAAGAGGCTGTTGGTGACATGGTTCGATTTCGCAGTGCTAGAATGCGGTGATCACGGCGAGTGCGCATCAGGACTGGCGTGTATAAATGGGCGTTGTGCGGATCCATGTGCGCGCGGTGGGCCTTGCAAAGCTGGACAGCATTGTGCCGTTATTGATCATCAACCTGTATGTTCCAAAGGTAAAAGTCTTTTTTCTGTACATATCATTCTATACTTACCATACATAATTTTTACGTGGTAACGTCATAAGAAAACATTGATTAAAAATTGCATACTTTTAAAAAGAGAAAAAGAATTGAATTGAATTATTAGGATTGAATTATCATTATTTTGTATACTATGAAGAAGTTAATTGAAATTAAGATTTATTCGATAAAGTAACATTCGCTTGCAGTCGTTAATTCATATTGTTAGTGTAATTTTTTACTAAAATTAAACAGATTAATTATTACAAATAACAATGTGAACTCTAAGGCCGCCCATACCTCTTTGTCGTCTGTGCCGCGCTCTCGCTTGCGAGATTTTTAGTGAGATTATTATTATTATTATTATTTATTTTATTTGGCTCTGTAATAAAACTTGCTTTTACATTATAGTTTGTCAATGTCAATCACCTTCGGACTGCGCAAGATATCCAAATACGAAGTGCGACGGATGCAATTGTGTGCAAGGTGAGATAAGAGCACATAAAGTAAAGACCCTGTTGCTTTAATAACTCCAGTGGGAACGATCGATCTCTCGAATCTATACAAATAATAAAACTGTAACTCATCGCTGGAGGATAGAACATTTTTTATTAGGAGTATTTATTAATGTAATAGAGCCCAAAACAATGGTGTTTAAAATTTTTCCCTGTTAGTCTATTTGTCTGTGCTTTTGTTCACACTAATATCAGAACTGGCTTAACTGCTTATTTTGGCAAACCTCTCTCAACATTTAGTGTTAGTTTTATTTCAATCGGTTCTTAAATAAAAACAATGTGTGCGATATTACTACAAAATAAGTGTTTGTTCAATTAGCTGAATCTTTAGCTATAAATGTATCAATAATATGTTTAATATGATAATGTTATTAGATTATGAAAGTTATTCAGATCAGAAAATAAATAATTTTGTTTTACACGCAGGCGAAACCGCGAGATGGTCGGTAATTGCACTAATATAATTCCCAATTGTACTAATTGTCTAATTTATTATTGAGTAACTTTGATTATGTTACGGTTAGCAGCAGCCTATGAAGGACAACAAATGAGATTTGTCACATACCTCGCAACCTGTCTATGTAATGTTATGTAACCTCGAACATTATTTGTAGATTACTTTCTCATTAAGATTTTCATCTCATATTAAAATTCTTATCGCATATTTCAATGAATACAAATAAGTTACTTAGAAAAATTAGGTTTCTAAGAAATCATACAATCTACGTATATAGTAAATGTAAATGTTATATATGTACATTACAGATGGTAAATCAAGTAATAGCTGTGCTCACTGCCGGCCTGGAGTATTGTGTGACCCATTTACTGGCGCATGTATTGAAAGTAAGTCAATGAGAACTTTAATATCTAATGCCACTAATAATTATTAGATTTTTGCTAACTTAAGATGCCTGGAATAATTTGTCTAACTTTTATAAGAGTTTCATAAAAGAGACACTTATCTAAACTTTTTACTACTTACATACATCTCAGGGATGTGTGCCGCAGACTACTACTATAAAGCTAGACAGTCTGTTCATTCTATATATAATGTGAATAGCAAAACTAACTCCATGTAAACTGGTCATTGCTATGAACAGCGTACCATTTTGTCCGATAAAACACCACAAAATACTGGTTGTATTCTCTCGGCAGACCCGACAAACTGTATCGTAATATTTACTATCTTTTATTTTTCAGTGTAGTATTAGTAAAGAACTTTCAAACATAATCTGCTGTAGAACCAGATATTAATATATAAGGTAGAAGAATAAAGGCTTACGTTATTTTATATACAAATGTAAATTAAATTAAATATTTATTAAGTGCATCAATGACCTGTGCTTTATACCATGATAATCATTACTTTGTTTCTACAATATATACATATTTTCTTGCATTTACTTCAAATATGTAGCTTTATAAGTATATAAAATCATGGCTTAAGAACCATATTTTGTTATTATCTATAAAAAGATTTTCCACGCGCCTAATGTTTTAATATTTTTTTTACGTAAACAAACGGCATAATAAAAATATATTTATTTCCCATTAACAGATGATCAACCTGTTAATGATTCACTAACTGAAAGAAACTCTGGAACTATGTCCGCAATAACTACAAAAATTAAAAATTTGTCTGGACTGACTAGGGACTTAACTACTGAAATTGATATGAATCAAATTAATGATAGTTTTACTACTTTGACAACCGACTTACCCGATAATAGTGTAAATATTCTTAAATTTGAAAAAGGTACAACAGAAGAAGATTTGAGAACAGTTAGGTCTACAGACATTGAAGCAGATGAAACAACAAACAAAGCTACAGCAATAATAACAGACTTACCTACTACAATATTACATGCAAGTGCAACAACCACTATCACAACAAAAGAAGCTTTTAAAGGATCTGAATATGTTACAGAAGATATGTATAATAATGTTACACCGGATTCATATTTAACCAAAATAACAAACAGACCATTCGATACGTCTGAATTAGATGCTACAGATGTCACAACATATGAACCTAAATACATACAGCAAGATACAACTGTCGTAAATAAAATTAGTGGCACATATGAAACAGACAGATCAGATTATTTAATAACTATGATCGGATCAACTTATAGTCCTGAACATACTGTAATAGATTCACTTATAGACAAAGTACCATACTCGACGACAGAGAGATCTAAATATACAGAAAATGTAGGTAAAGATGCAATTCAAGACATAAAGAACTTTGTAACAGTAGATACATCTACAGATAATTTAAAAGATATTATTGCCAATAATTTGAAAGAAATTACAAAATACACTGATATGGATAGTTCTACAAATATAACTATACAAAGAACGGTAGATAGTAATGAAAATATAGACATGGCAACCGAACCTCAAATTATTTCTCCGCATAGTACAACTTATAACCCTCGAGATATAAATTCAGATATAACTTTATCTGTATTTCAAAAAAATATTGTAGAAGATGAAATAACAGATACATCTCAATATATAATAACAGAGGCATCCAAGATCTCGATAGGAGATATGACAACGGATAGATCAAGTGATATAGCTACAGAGGTAGTAACAGTGGATTTATATAAGGACATGACAGAAACTTCCACTTCATATGATTCTACGTATAATCCAGTAGACGTAACAAGTAAAACTAAAATAAATATATCAATAAGTAGTCCATTACAAGAAAATCCATTACACATTGATACATATGATAATAAATCTAACATGTTAAATGATAAAACAACAAATAGACCGAAATATGTAAACCCAGATGTAATTATTAAAATATCAAATGATATATCTACTCACGCAACATCAGACGTAATCACAAATATGTCTCACGATACAACAGTAGAGGATTCGACACATACTTTGCGAGATTTGACCGAAATTGTAACGACAGACAATTTTAACTATCGATCAACATATGTAACTGAAAAAGGATCTAAATATTTGACAGCAGACTTAGATGAAGGACATGGAGACAGTATAACTGATATTACAATAAGCAGGTCTAAATTTGATACACCTAATACTTTATTAGATATATATAATGGCATTACAGTAAGTATGACAACAAATCAATTCAGTCCAGAAATCGATACACTTGATATATCGAAGCATAAAGTAGCCGACTCCATGGTAGACAGGGATAACAAATTATTAGCAGAAGTAACTACAGATAAACCAAAACATATAACAAACTTTTTTAAGGTGGATATTATTTCAGATGAAAAAACAGAATTAAGTATTATGATACAAACAGAAAGATATCCGACTTTTGAAATGTTAAATCATATTAATACAGAAACAACTCAAACAACCGTAAATTTATCAGAAGAAATTTATATGAATGCTACTTCTGTTAATTCAATAAATGATTTAGATTATCAGAAATATAACACTCCTTTAGATGTCTCAGTTACAAATATAAGTCATTCTACAACTACTGATACAAGTATTATTACTAAAATCTTTGCAAATGAAATGTCGACTAGCGAGGATGACAATGAACAAACAAATATGATTAATGAGGCCACTACAGAACAAATCGAATTTCGTCATGATATAACTTCACCTATGTATACTAACCGAGATTATGATTCAGCTACTGTTAATGCTGTTGATAAAATTTCGACATACGAGTCATCAAGTAACTTAATTAATCAATTATCCTCCACAATCAATCCAAATGAACCAACTTCGACTTCTGGCTTTGCAGAAATACATACAGATGGTCTGGAGCTTTCTTTTAACACAAATTCGTATGAACATAAAACAAGTACCTTAAGAGATGTTCGTGACGAAAACACCCTATCAAGTCAACAATCAAGTCACAGCTTAGATAATGCTTTTGTTACTGAAACCACAGGCGTTACGAATTTCTTAACAAGTTCAATTTTAAAAGAAATAAAATTGATGTCAACTACTGACGATAATTTGAATTTGCAAACAAGAGATTCATCTAAAGAAATATCAAATTTAATAAGTAATATTAATTTAAACACAAATAGTAAACATATGAAAGATACGATTCCAATAATGATGACTACAATACCCATAGAAGATATGTCAGAAAGCAAGTCGAATGATTTAATGTCGACAAAAGTTTTTGATAATAGTACAACTCAAGTTATAGATAAATTATATTTAACGACCCCACCTTCGGTATTTACAAGTGATGATTATACTTCATGGAAGACAACAGAAGACACGACAATAGTAGTAGTGTCAAGTATTACTAATACAGAACATTCTTATGCGACCGATTCAGAATTTTCCATGGCTACATATACTCAACCAAACTTTCTTAGCCCAAAAATAATTCAAAATGATTTATCTCCTGTATCAACACCTGGTTCCAATAAAGATATAGACAATGATCAAGTAACTTCATCATATGGAGATTTACATAAAACATTATCTGATGCTCAAACACTTTCCATGTATAAATCAGACAAAGCAGACCAGGAAGTAACGTCTAAGGGCTTTCAATTTGTGTTTGATTCCTCAGATACAAAAAAACCACAGTATGCTACTGATAACAATAAAATTGAAACATTAACTTCAGACAGCAAAACTGAATTTCAAACCACACTTGATTATGAAGAATTAATTCAAAGCAGTAGCACAATACTTACTGAGAGCACTGTAAAACCTCAAATGAAAAGCACAGAAATTAATGGAAATCACAAACAATTTCATGAAAATAAGAATACAAAGACGCCAGAAAATCAAAGAAACTTACATAATGATAATTACACATCCCATTTGATAGTATCCACTGTCAGTAATACTCATACATATTTAGGAACGACAATTCCAACGAATAGTGATAAAATAGAAGATCCAACATTAATTATAAATACGACAGATTTAGACAAAAAAGGATCATTTAAAACATCTGCACACTATATAACAGATTATAGTCCCAGTGTCAATTTAAAATCCATACCTGAGACAACAGAAAAAAATGATATTAAAATTGTAGAAATAACTACAAATAATTCACCAACAACGTATCAAGAATCTAGCCTAAGCACATCTGAACAAAATATCGATACAACTAATATTAATGTGGAAATGTATTCCACAAAAGTAACTGTAGAAAAAGAAGACGCAATGACAGAACTTACAGAAAAATATAATTTATCCTCTCAAGAATATTTCGCCTCTACCAATGATGATTTAACTATGACTTCTACAGAACATACAGTAAAAGAGATAGATTATACTTCTAGCACAAGCACCAATAGTAAATTAAGTACTTTATCAGATAATTATATCTATGATTCTACTTTGATGGATTCAATACGAAATAATTCAAAAAAAGGCGATCAACCAAAGAATAACCCATCAGAACTAGATGCAGTATCAAATAAAGATACTACTTATACAAAAGATTTTTCTTCTTTCACCGAATCTGCAGAGTTCACTGAAATGTCAACCAGTTATAGTAACGTAATTGAAACTTTAAATCCTAAAACCGAAAAATTACCACCTGCTACTACCGAATTCCCGACTGATAACTTATTAATGTATACTACGACGTCAATCAACGATAAGACGCTAGGATTATATTCAAATGAAATTGTTACGAGTGAAAACATACAAAAAGTGACTGAATATAACAGGGACTATAAGATTGGCGATATATTTTCAACAAGTCCACAATACAGGACATTTGATAATTTACATAACAGTTTTTTCACATCAACTTCGAAGCAATCTGATAGCTATTTGCCTAGTAAAGAAAAGAAATATGCTGATAATGTAATTTCATCTACGGATAAAGAAATAAACGCTTCAGGCCACACATTTAGCACGCAATACAGCACTTCAGACTTACTTAATACAGATATGACAGATATAACCATGGAACCAATAAAAACTACAGAAAGTTTTTCTACCACAACGCAATACACAATTAGTGATTATACTGCAACTACTGGAGGAAATTACTTTCTGTTAAACACTCAGGTAGACTTAGAAAATTATGAATTGAATAAAAAAAAGAAGTACCCAACAACATTGTCTGCATTATCTAGCACTTCTTTAGACAATCTTTCATCCCGAAGAAAAGACATAGACATTCCGGCTTGGACAGATTCAACTCCTTATTTCGATATGACAGTGACTGAGACAGTTAGTAACTTAAAAATTAAGAATTTTTGCAAATCCAATACTAACTGTCCTGCAGACAAGTTTTGTTTTAATGGAGTTTGCGAAAATCCATGTGAGGTGCACAACCCGTGTCTAAAAGGTGTTTCCTGTAAAGTAAATAATCATGATGCAGTGTGTTTGTGCAACGGTGCTGCCGGAGACAACTGTATTAAAGGTATGGCCGAGCAAGATTTACGATTTTCTTAATTTTATTAGGTGATTTTATTCAAAAACAAACAATTTATCTTTACTGTGGTTTATTTTATCGGACAAATGTGTACAAATAATTTTAAGTGAGTACTCACAGTAAATTTGTTGTAAATAAAAACTAATATATTATATTTAAATATAACAAACTAAACCCTTGTTTAACATATAACATATTAGAATCACCTGGAACGCCCAAGGCGCCGGAACCTTGCCATTCAGATCGAGATTGTATTGAAACTGAAGCCTGCTTTATGGGACAGTGTTCAAATCCCTGTGAATTTGATAATGTTTGTGGGATACAAGCTAAATGTCATCCCGTAAAACAAAGACCTATGTGTTCGTGTCCAGCCGGATATGATGGCAATCCGGCAGTTAAATGTTCACCCAAAATTTGTAAGTATGAGGGCTCTTGGAACTGATTTACTTTAACAAAAATTTATATTATACAGGTCTGTGGATAATTGTAAAATATTTCATGTAATATAATTATATACATATGTAAATGTAATTTCCAGAACTTTTAAACTTTTTAAATAAGACGATCCACTTGTTGGACGATCCTCTTATATTGGTTATTCAAATATTTTATCTCCGTAAATACACATACAATTTATCGATCAAAAAATAAATTATTTTCTATGATATTGTGGTAGTATCAAATATTTTATAAGGTAAATAATTTTAATCAGGCGTGACATTTTTTTACTTTTATATTTTTTTAAATTGCATGCCTTTGTATGTACCCAAATTATACATTACTACATATTTCAACCCTTTATCTGCATAAAGGTAACTCGTTCGAGGGACCAACGGTAGCAGTGGACCTTAGTACTAATTTATTTCACTTCCATGTATGCTCCGTGGTTAGGCGATTTTTAATGGTGTCGAGGCAAAGGCAATCTCGCATCAATCAACTCAGCTCGCAATGCCTCCAGAATTCGGCGGAAATGGAGTGTCTTACTTAACATTAGTTCTCTCTGCCTATCCTGCTGTGTGTGGGATACAGCAAACTAGCCTTATAAAACTTTTAGGGATTCTTTTACATAAATACCAGAAGTTTTAAAAATTACTTTTAGAAAACTATCAGCTCCTGAAAATTTTTGCTAAAATTTAACTTTTTAAAAATAAAAATAAAATCTTTTTAAAAATCTTAATAATTTTTTTAAAATTTTATTTCCAAGATTTATAGACCGATAGTTTCTAATTATTACATGATACGAAAAGTTATTATTGAAATGTATTTAGAAAAAAATTAAAGCGCAGATCCAACAGTCTGTATTTGCCAATTTTGTTCAAGAATCAGGTGATTTCCAAAAAAATCACATATTCCCTAATATCTGCTGAAAATAGCTGAACATACAAGAGGGCGAAGAGAGGCAAATGAATAGGTACTGAGGTCTCCTATTAGTAGATTAGCGTTGATCGCTCTATCGAGTTACCATACATAACTTTTGCACGTATTTGTATATTTTGTATTTTATTTCTTTTGCAATTTATATAAATGTACTATATTTGTATCACCTCTGTTTCACTTTTGCTCAGCCGGTTGCACTCAAAATGAAGATTGTCTTTTGACTGAAGCTTGTATAAATAGTGCATGTCAAAATCCATGTAAAATACACAATCCTTGTGCACAAAACGCTGTTTGTATAAATACAAACCATGGCTCAGATTGTAGCTGTGTAGAAGGATACCAAGGAAATGGTTACGTTGGATGTGCGCCAGGTAAATAAGAATGTTGTTCATAATACATTTTGATAACTTTTTCCCAGTTTTCTTTTTAATGCATCCTTTGAATGATTATTTTAGTTATTAATACCCATTCTATATGTCAATACAACGAAGACTGTCCCCCAGAATTGTTGTGTGATAGATTAAATAGAGTATGTATAAATCCATGCTCTGTTAACAAATGTGGGGATAACGCAGAATGTCTTCCATCAAATCATGGTATACAATGTGAATGTTTTTCTGGATATACTGGAAACGCTTTCCTAGAATGTTTCCAGGGTAAGTGATATGTACAATTATTTTCTGATAATAGTTTAGGTTTAATTACTTGAATAAAATTAATAAATGTGTTTTAGTTCAAGGGTGTCGAGCTGATATCGAGTGTGCTAATGCTGAAGCTTGTATTAATGGGAGATGCGAATCCCCTTGTAGATGTGGAACGAATGCCGTGTGCGATGTCTTAAATCACCGCGCATCCTGCAAATGCTTATCTGGTTATACAGGGAATCCTATGACTAATTGTGAACCGCCAATAAATCCTTGTTCTCCAAATCCATGTGGAATAAATGCGCTCTGTGAAAATGACAATGGAAACCCTATATGCTTCTGCCCTAAGGGTTTAACTGGAAATCCATTTAAGAACTGCAGTAAGTATCTTGAGAAGAGATTTAAAATTTCACACCAGAAATACAGATATATATTTATTGTTTAATTATTTTTTGAAATTAAAAAATATATATTTACTATCGTATTTTTTTAGTTCCAGAGGGTAATGAGTGTGAGCCAAATCCCTGTGGACCTTTTACTGGTTGTAGAATTATTGACAATAAACCAGCCTGTTTCTGTTTACCAAACTATGAAGGAAATCCACCACGTCAACCCTGCAGATTACCAAATAATCCTTGTAATCCTTCACCTTGTGGACCTAACACACAGTGCACAATTCTGTCAAATGGATTTTCGAAATGTACTTGCCTACAAGGATTTGTTGAAAGTCCGAATACAGTTCGTGGCTGTATTGAATCAAGAAATCCTTGTGAACCTAATACTTGTGGTGTAGGAGCGCGATGTGATCCAAACAGAATACCCTCTTGCTATTGCCCTGAAAACACTAGGGGTAATCCTTATAAATCTTGTAATCGTGAAGGCTATTTACCACCAGCAGTACTATGTCAACCAGGAAATTGTGGAGAAAATGCAGATTGTTATGTTAGTGGCAATAGAGAAATGTGCTTCTGCAAGCCTAATTTTGTTGGAGACCCTTATATTGGTTGCAAACCACAAAAGAGTCCCTGCAATCCCAATCCTTGTGGACTTCAAACGTTATGTAATGTTAATTATGATGGGCAAGCATCGTGCACTTGTATCGAAGGAAGTACAGGAGATCCTTATAGTTTAGAAGGTTGTGGATCTAGAGAATGTGAAATTAATGATGAATGTGCATTAGATAAAGCTTGCATGGGTTACATGTGTCGCGATCCTTGTCCCGGCGCTTGTGGAATAAATGCGGTATGTCATGTAGAAAGTCATCATCCTGTTTGTATATGTGAAAGTGGATTAGTAGGCAATCCATTAATATGTTGCCTACAGCCCCAGGAACAAAAAAGTAATAACGCTTGCAATAAAGTTGAGTGTGGTATAAATGCAATTTGTCAAGATGTTGGAAACACAGCCTTGTGCTCTTGTCTTCCTGACTTTTATGGTGATCCTACAAAAGAATGTAAGCCCGAATGTCTTATGAACTCTGACTGCCTACCAAACGAGTCTTGTATTAATCGAAAATGTACAGATCCCTGCCAACAAAGCAATGTCTGTGGCATTAACGCTGTTTGTCTTTGTTCCGATCATACAGTTTCGTGTTTATGTCCAGATGGTTATATAGGTGATCCACTTATACAATGTTTATATAGACGTAAGTAATTTATCATTTTAAATTATTTGCAACGATCATTCTGATGGAATCAATAAAGTATACATGTTTTTTTTATTATTTTCAGCTATCATTGTAATTGCTGATAATTCAACAGCACAGCCTTGTGCACCGAATCCCTGTGAACCTAATTCATTGTGTGATACATATGGAGATAAATTCGCGGTATGTAATCTGTGTAATGGTCCGAACGCTATCAATAATCCCAAATGCAGACCTGAGTGTGTATTAGACTCAGATTGTGCTTTCAACAAATTTTGTTTGAAAAACAAATGCGTAGACCCATGTCCAGGCTCATGTGGTGCCAATGCTGAGTGTATGGTTTATCACCATGACCCAATTTGTCAATGTAAATATGGATTCTCAGGAAACCCTTACGAACAATGCAAACACACACCACAACGTAAGTATATAAAGCTTACCAAAAGTATCATAAATAAGATTTTTGTCTATTTATAAATTACCATTATAAAACTCGTTTTTTTGTTATTTTAGCCGTGCCTAATGAAACTTGTGACAATCTACGTTGCGGAGCTAATGCAATATGTCAAAATTTAAATAATGCTTTAACGTGCAAGTGTTTGCCAGGATTTTATGGAAATCCATACATGTCATGTAGACCGGAATGTGTTGTAAATAGTGATTGTTCACCTGAATTAGCATGCGTAAACAATAAATGTGAAAATCCATGTAAAGATGTATGTGGGGTTGGAGCTCACTGTGAAACAATTAATCATCACGCTATTTGCTTTTGTGCGCCAGATCACACAGGTGACCCATATATTCGGTGTCAAAGTAGCCTTCCCACGCCACCTTTATTTTCCATATGTGACCCGTCACCGTGTGGACCTTATAGCCGTTGTCTCGTATCAAAAACAGGATTTGCTTTATGCTCTTGCCTACCAGGATTTAAGGGGATTCCCCCGATGTGTCAACCAGAGTGCGTTAGTAATTCTGATTGTCCGCAAAAAGAAACTTGCGTTAATCAAAAGTGTATAGATCCATGTTATGGAAGTTGTGGGGTTGGTGCCGACTGTATTGTTGTCAATCATAATCCTATATGCAGTTGTAGGCCTGGAGAAAGTGGCGACCCGTTTGTAGTATGCACAACATTTGTAGAAAGTGAACAAAATGATAAGAATCCATGTTCACCGTCACCGTGTGGGCCTAATTCTGTTTGTGATATAAAATCAGGCCATCCAGTATGTTCATGCCTACCAAATTATTCTGGATCTCCTCCGTATTGTAGACCAGAGTGTATAATAAACCAAGAATGTCCTTCATCTCGAGCATGTATAAACGAAAAATGTTCCGATCCATGTATAAATGCTTGCGGCAGCAATGCAGCTTGCAACGTTGTTAACCATTCACCGTTATGTAGTTGTATACAAGGGTACAGAGGTGATGCTTTTATTGGATGTACTGCAATAATAAGCAATGAGTCAGTTACACCTTGTAACCCATCTCCATGTGGTGAAAACACTATTTGTTCTATTGTCAATAATGTAGCCCGTTGTTCATGTATACCACCTCATATCGGAAATCCTTATGCTGGTGGTTGCCGACCGGAATGTTCTATTAATTCTGATTGTCCAAATCATTTGGCGTGCTTATCCAACCATTGTAGAGATCCATGTAAAGATTTGTGTGGAGTTAATTCGGAATGCTTTGTTACAAACCATGTTCCTGTATGTACCTGTTTTAAGGGTTATGAAGGAGATCCCTTCTCTTCTTGTCGGCGAATATACGCAGAGTGTAAGTAGAAAAATTTCAAAACACTTTTCTATTAAATATCTTTAACTAGCGGGCCCGTGCAGGGCTACGCCCGCTTGAAATAGGAATATTAATATAGAAATTGAAAATTAAGATTCATTCAATTCAGTAAAACAGTTGTATAAAATAACT
>FAPP01003018.1:0-17333 GCA_001485965.1 Heliconius ismenius | reverse complement strand
AAGGTTTTGTTGCACACATCACAAACTAGGTGTTTTTTTTTCGCATGGCATAATGTATGTCGTTGCATATTATGTTTGTGAGCGAATAGTTTATTACAGACTGGGCATTTATAAGGTTTTTCACCAGTGTGCCGCCTCATATGAGGCTTAATGAGGCCGGCATGAGTGAAAGTCTTTCGGCATATCTTACAAGAATACGGCTTAATCCCGTTATGGAGTTGAACATGCCGAATTAGGGTAGACTTGTATTTGAAGGCCATTTGACATTTATCACAGATGAACTGCTTTTCTGTTGTGTGCTTCCGCAAATGACTTTTCAACAAAAACTCTTTTTTAAACGTTTTATCACAAATAGTGCATACGATCGGTTCTTCGTTAGGTTTTTTACAATTTCCTCTGCTTTGATGTTTTAGTAAATTAGGTTTTAGATCGAATTTACGTTCACACTGTTCACATTCGAACGGTTTAACGACCCGATGGGTTTTTTTGTGTTGTTTGAAATTGGAGGCGGTTCGAAACAATTTGCCACAATCGTCGCATTTATACCGTTTTTCCGTTGAATGGGTTAACAAGTGTCTTTCGTAATGGTGGGGATTAACAAATTGACGGAAACACGTTTTGCATTCGTATTTTTCGCGCGTATGTAATAGAATGTGCCGTTGTACGTTAGATTTGCTCGCAAATCTTTTATAACACATTGGACACATGAATTTACCGTCTTTAGTCGAGTTTAGATTTAGTACTTCTTCTGATACTGAAATGAAAGATAAGTTTTGGTTATTTTAAGATTCGTATAAATTGTGAACGTATTAATTTTAAATTTAAAAAAAACTCCAGAAAAGACAATCTTTATAAAAAAAATTGCGAGTTTCACGTTTTTTGGTCAGTAACAAATAAAAAATTGTATTATTACAAAATATTATTACAACTCACCATCACTAATATAAATGTTAGAAGATTTTGATTTAACAGATTGTATTATAGGTTTAACAATTTCTAAATTCTCCTCCTAAAATATAAAAAAAAATTATTTACTTTTAATTAAAACCTATTAGAAATTATGTATAAAATGCATATATACTCACTATTGAATTTTTTTAATATTTTTAAATAATAAATATAAATAACGTCGTGGCGCACGTGCACAGTATGAATGTAAACACAATTGGTTGTGGGTTCAATGGACATATGAAATGAAATGAAATATTTATTAAAATGTATATTTCCATTTCTTCATTCTGGAGTAGAGGCAAAGTAGTGCGTTGAGTTCCGCCACTCAGCACGCAATGCCTCCAAAATTCGGCGGAATGTGCGAACAGTGTGTCTCAACACTAGGTTCCCTGTGCCTACCCTGCTGTGTGCGGGATACAACATGGAGCAGATTTAATCTGATTTTTAATTCAATTCTTTATACCACAGTACCACATAGTAAAAGTAAAAAATAGTAAAGTAGAAAATATAAAGTGCTACAATTTTTTTTTTACAGTATTAGAAACACACAGCATGCTTTGTCTAGCCAGAATGGAAATATGGAAATAATTAAAATTATAATCAAAGAAATTGTCCCCCTGAGTATGTGTCAAACTCACAACTATGAATGTTTATAATCAGATGCTGCAACACTGCTCCTCAAAAACTTTTGAGTAACTTTAAAATAATTGTAAATTTTAGTTGACGAGTTAACATTTAAGAATACTTTACTTTTAGCTTGTTATAATAAACATACATTTCTCAGTGGCTTTTAAATGTGATGTCTAAATATTTTTATACTATTATTTTAAGGCTGAAGACTATGTATGGTTTAACATGTTAATCTCAAAAAAAATTGGATTGCATTGAAAAAATATTTTTGTGTTGTGTAGTCTATTTATCGAGGAAAGTTATATTGTGTCATAATAACTTAAAACCTAGTCAATAATAAACATACCTCAGCTTCAAAGTCCAAAGGGTCTTGTTTAATTTTAACTTCGACATTCATAGATTGTAATCCTGGTTCAGTTTTTATATGAATATTTGGTTTGATGTCATTATATATATTTGTTTCAGGGGTTTCCGAACTAAAAATTATTATAAATATATATTAGGAATGGTCTTATACATTTATAGTTTTCATACATCAATGCTGTCAGTGCAGGTACCTGAGACAGTAAAACTCACTTAAAGCAATATTAATAATTTAATAAGGTACTAAATAATACTGTTTTATTAACCCAGTTTATTTACAAGATAATTTATCATTGCAAAACTAGATGGAGGGACATTTTAAGCAACCATTTTTCAGAAAAAGCAATGTTTACAAAATTGCAATTGCAAACCGAAACTAACTGAAAGCTATAGGCAGGAGTAGTTACATCAATAGAAAGTATTGAGTAATAAATAATTTTTATAAATCTAATGAACTTTACATTTAATTTAATTCATATTGATTGTAAGTAACCACTACTATAACGGTAATAAAATAAATTTATATTAAACATCAAGTACCTATGTATTAAAATATTAATATTTTTTATATATATTCAAGCATTTTAAATAAGAATAAAAACTAATACTCACTCGAAATCCGGTAAATACGGTTCCTGTTTAACATTTACAAATTCAGGTAACTCTATATTATTACTATTTTCTATTATATTATAGTCTTCATTTTCATATTTTTTTTCGCTTTTTATAATAATATCATTCGATGATGAAGGGACTTCACTTTTAACGCATTCGAAAGACATGTTCAAATTATATTTTATATGTTTAGATATTCGAAAATAAATAAATAATTATTATTTATTACATTTTTATTCAATTTATTACTATTGGAAACCGCTATGTGTCTCTTCTTATAGAATTTCACTTCACTTCTTTTGACATGACATTAGATAATGTTGCTATATTTAAAATATTTTGTTATTGTTAGGACTTATGTGATATTTTTTAAAAAATATATATTAGTAATTTATATTTTGTTATATAAGGAAATAAGGTATGGTGAGGTGAGAACTTAATGTGTCGAGGAATTTTAATTTTTTACGTTAGAAAATGCTGAATGATGGTATTTGAAACATTTTTATAACTTTTGTAGTTCATTTGCATTAAAAAAATATTTGCCACATTACATTATAAATAAAATAATAAATATTGTAATAAAAGGGTAAAGAAATTTAACACTAGGTTATCTCTATCTACTTTGCATAAAACCAAGAGATGTTTCAAATAGAGAAAACTTTCTTAAATTTCATTTAGAAATTTTAAATGATCAACGAAACAAAATACAACGAAATAAAATAAATCATGTTAGATCTGTGTTTTAATAATGTCTTTACTATTTAATATTACTTAAAGACCACTTCAAAGTATTCGTATTTAATATCATATATTTTTTATTTTACCAATTATACAATCTATAATTTGAACCCGAAGCCGATACCATCATCATTAAATAATACATTACAATTTAAGACAAAGCGGGGAGTTAAGTTCCGCTACTCAATAAGAGATATTTTAAATTCGAGTGGAAAATTAAGAAATGAATGTCTTTACAATATGTTTGTATTGTATTGTATTGTATTTCTCTCTGCCGAATGTAAGATGTGTCTATAAAGTATTAAGTGAAAATATTACTATATTTACAATTAAGAAAGTCAATTAATTAGCAGTCAATCAACCGTTAAATTAAAATAATACATAATTTCAGCGTTGAGTTGTGTTCATTGAAATGGATAGAAATATATATTTTTTATTAGGTTCGTTTTATTTTGTTTTCATGTTTCATAACTGCGGTGTAAATTTAAATATTGTGTTATTCTCGCATATGACAGGGTAGGCAGGGAAAAACGAGTGATAAGCCACTACGCTTTCCGCATCAATCTAAAATTTTTATTATAGCTTCACGTTCTGTTCCTCATATACTTAGCACAATAGATAGACATAAACTAGTAGTAAGTAATACACTCTGTATCCACGCCCCAATCATTTTTTAAGACATTGCTTGTTGAATGGAGGAGCTTCACACTTTAAGTAGTTAAACTTGTGGTTTAATTTAAAGTGGTGCTGACAATTCCAGCCTGTATATCAATATATTAAAATACTTATTAATATGACATGCAATTTATTCTGTCATGTTAATAACAACCGTCGCTAAGCGACCGTTGCTAAGCAACGATTTGCAAAGTTTGTTGTTGGAAAACGTCACCCAAATGAGCTTGCTCAACGCATCTCTCTATTGAAAACCGAAAATAATTTCATAATTAGGTATATTTAATAAATATTCGTATAGTTCAAGCGGGCGTAGCCGCGTTCGGGTCCACTAGTTTTAATATACATATATTCGGAAATTGTTCTTAATTTGATTAATAAAACAAAATGAATATGTTTTAATTTTCGCTTAATAATAACAGTATTTAAATTATAGAAATCAAGCTTTCGCAAATTGATTAACTGAAAACAATTCATACTAAAGTTGCAATTTGGGTTTTTATTTATTTTAGTTTGAATTTATAACTTTATCACTCCTGCCAGACGTCCTAAAGGTTGTTTAAGATTAGCGCAAATTACGTTAAACTTTGATAGTTTAACGTATTTACGCTGCTTTAATTTAAAATATATAATTTATGGACTATTTCAAGACCCCTCTTAAGCACTCAGACCAATCCTATAGCTCAATCATCTTCCCAGACCGTTATTGGCGCTACCTCTGAAAAGGCCCCACTTTCAAGTCTTAACTACATATTAGGCTAATAGTCCTCAAAATTTCAGCTTTGCTAACAAGACGTAGGTCTAGCGGCTATGAGATTTTGGGCTATTATGTAATTTGACAATTCAAAAGTTTTTTTATGGCATAATTGACGAAAAAGTTTTAATTTTATAGCATAAATATTAATTTATTTATATTTATTCTGCAAGTATATTTTTATTAGCATTACTCAGAAGAAAACTAGTTTTAAAACACTCTATTTTCCATTCAATTTTCAAAAAATGAAAATTCAATTTGAAGCTGCCTCAAATTCTTTTTTTAGCTTTTGTAGAATATGAGGAATCACTTTCTGTTTAATTCTGGAGGCATTGCATGTTGAGTGGCGGAACTCAAAATCGCGCATTGTCCTCATCGCTAGAGCGAGGAAATTAAAATCCTACCAATGAACCCACACACTTTTCTCGTTTACACGCTTACGCTGCCCCTGTACCATGTCTGGCCTCTCAAATATTTATAAGCCACAAACTGTTACCACATAAGTTACAATAACCCATTTTGATTTTATCCCTTAGATGCGTATGATCTGTGAGCGTCTGCTTCGCGACCAGGAGGCGGCGTTGCGCTCCGAGTACGAGGTGGCGCTCAACAACAAGCTGGCCGAGCAGTACGAGGCTTTTGTGCGCTTCAACATTGATCAGGTATTGTGTTATTACTGCACCACCCACCCAGTAGTAGTAGAGTTAAATACTATGTTTACTTGATACCTTTCACTTTTACTTCCCAAAGAACACTCCATGACTCCATTTGTGGTTATATGAAGAATACCTTTGTATACCTCATATTGCTTGCTAATGTAGCCAATTTCTTTAAAATATTCAAAGAAATTTAAATCAGTTTCACATTGTATCCCACATACAGCAGGGTAGGCAGAGGGAACCTAGTGTTAAGACATTATGCTGCCAACTTTCCACCGAATTCTGAAGGCATTGTGTGCTGAGTTGCGGAACTCAACCACGCGCTCTGCCTCGACACCAGAGTGAAAAATGGAAATATAAATTTTAAATAAATATTTCATTTGTTTCGGTGGGGATCAATCCCACAACCAGTTTACAGTCACACTTTGTGCCCCTGTGCCCCCGTGCCACGACAGCCTTAATTTTTTTTTAAGGTTTACTTCTTAGAAAATTAAAATTAATCATAAACTTTTTTGTATATTTGAATAAATTGTATCAAAAATCTACATATATTAGTTAAATTTACTAAGTACAAATGTAATTATTTATTTCAGGTGCAGCGCCGGCCGCCGCCCAGCACGTGCATGCCATTGGGCATGGAGGCCGAGCACCACATGCATCAAGATCTTATGCCAAGCTGTTAGTATAAATGTCACTTTACTTGCTTTATTCAGAAGGAACCCAGTGTTTTAAACTCCATTCATTTTTGTCCATAATCGAGATATTGCGTGTTTCGCAATGCAACAATGGCAGATCTCAGTTCCCCTCTTGGTCTTGTTACCAGTGCACAGAAATGTAATATAGATTCCCCAGACTAGGAATTGAATCCACAACCGTCGCGTTTACAGCATACACTGTGCCTCTCAAACATTGCTAAATTCATTTTATTAGTATTTTAGTCTAGTACAACAACCGTTTATACCAGTACAGCAACAAAGTTTTTTTTATAACAACCTTAGCCTAACTAGATTTTAAAAATTTATTACTTTGGTAAATTTTACTAAAGTTCCTTATTACTATAATTAGAAAAGCGCTTGGTTTTCGCTACTTAACGTTGGTTAACGTTGGTTTTCGCTACTTAACACGTGATGTCTCGAAAATTGGGCTACCCTGCTGTATGTGGGGGTGTATTCCGGCTTTAAGAAAATTATTTGCTTTTTGTAATGTTATAATATTTTTGTTTATATTTCAGATCTGTCCTAATAACAACAGTTTGGTTTGCATCAGGCAACAATATCAAGACAAACATATTTTGGTATATGTGATTATATGCGGGAAATATAGAGTATCCTTATGATCTTATAACATTAAGATTTTGTGGAACTTTTTTGTGTAATTTAGTAAATGTGCAACAGTACTAGACATTCCTGTTGTAGTAATTACATCTTATTCCTTTTCTTTTGAAAATACATATTACGAAATTTGTCTTTGACTTAATTGATTTACGTTATTGTGTACATGTGCATTGAATTACATGTTTTATTTGTTAAAACAATCAATGCAGACAGCTGTATGTCTGTCTTATGTACAGATACAAATAAATTAACTCTTTGATTTAAACTAAACTAAATTTCAACTAATTATACTAGTTTCTACATGTTTCTTACCCTTTTCCATGAGTATGCAGTGTTTTGTTAGTGGTTGAGTTTTGACTAGATCGCTTTATAATATGTGATCTTGCAAATATGCTGTTTTTTTGACATAACATTTTTGTTAAATGACACTGAAATGTATTTGTTTGTTCTCCAAATAACTCGACACATTGGTAATGTAATCTGTTTTCAACTGGCGCACTTGAAAGTCATAATCAAAGAACTGGACTAGAATTTATAATTAAATTGAATATAAACATGCAATCTATTATTTTGTAACATTATCTCTTTTTTACCAATCTCCTTTCTGTCAATATGATAAAGAGATTAGACCTTCTCTCTCATGAAGATACATATTTATTGCTAGCTTTTTTTCATCTGTGGCCTTGCCCGTATCGTCATAAAGAAATAACTGACTTGGACACATGATATATACAAGTGCCCGAGAAAACTAGCCACAGGTGCAGTAGGTTATATTAAAATTATTAACGTGATATATTAATACCGGTATAAACATTTCGATAAATGGACTGTATCTGACACAAAATATTTTTTTATTTAAACTAATACTTTCCGAGATAAGCATATTCAACCAAACAAGCCTTATAATATTATTATAAGGCACTTTTTATAAAGATATGAAATACTTGACGATAGTGATTTGTAATCATTTTTTTCTATAACACCACACACAAAAGTTCCACAGGACTGTCATGCCACATAAACATTAGCTTATAATGCTTAGTTAAGATTTGCTGCATAATTGTGTTCATAAACTGATGGCATGGGAAACTTGAATTTCAATACCATACGGTCGGTATTATGGCCGCATTGAAGTGAAGCTCTTAGATTTTTGCGCATTATTTACTCTGGAAGAAAATAAAAGTAAGAAAAGATCCTAAAGTCAAATCTGTGCAGCCATCTAATCAGCTAGCTATCTTCAGGGTGGCCATTACTCATTGGCTGTATTGTACTCTATAATATCTATACCTAATATCTCTAGTTGGTCACGTACCAACTGTATACAAGGATGCTGGTCTTACGCAGTTGAGAATGATATTTTTTTTCTGAAACGACAGATATAGATAGACTTAGTATATCTAATAACACAAATTCACACAGAGTGCCTGTTAAGAATCATTCTCATGTGTTGATTGCGAATTAGTTAGCCATAATTTTGATTTTGTTTAATTATTTTTTAATTTACTATTTAGTGTTGTCGAAATATTATAGTTGTAGTATATAAATTTTCTTTTTTTTTATTATTATTGTCTAGTTTCTTTAGTAAGACGTTAAACAAAATGGCTGTTAGTATCAGATTATTTGATATTTATTCCAAAATCAAAAAATAAATAAAAATGAACTACTATAGTCTTGTGTAACTAAAATTACTCTCTGATACATATGGCTTATTTAGATAATTACATTTAGTCTTTTTAAGTTATTTTATTTTATCACTCAAATATTTTTTTTAGGATTGACAATTGAGTTGAAGTTTTAAGCATCATTGGGCTTACGTTTTGTATACATTGATATTTAGTTTTTTTTTATTGAATACAAAACAGGATATAATTTGTTACCAAGCATTATTCAATAAAAATTTAGGATAGATCTTTTTTAAATTGTATTATCAGCTCATTATTAGTAGGTTATTGGCGTTTAAGAACTGAAAATAAATTAGCTAAACACCATTATAATTGATTTTTAATTATAACCCTGCATTTATACTATAAGAAATCCTTCAGAATCTTGGTATTAAAATAGTGCAGTTGAATTTGTTGGACGCGCACAATTTCTTTTTAAGTTCATTGTTGTTCTGTGCCTATGGAAATATTTTTGGGAAACTTAAATAAATGTAATAGTCAAATGTATCAGATTATAGGATAACGATATTAGCTTTGGTTGGACCCTTATATTTATTGGAAGACACCTTTGATTTTTCTATGCATGAAAAATCTGGTAACATACTTATTTCTAAGAACTAAAATAAAGATTTATAATTATGAATGTTTTTCATTTAAATTACCTTTACATTATGGGGGCACAAAGTATGTCTAAACGTGAAAGATTGTAGGTTCGATTCAGAATCGAGGAAATAAAATATATAATATTTTCATTTCTGGAGTCGAGGCAAAGGGCGGCGTTGAGCCCCGCTACTCTACTCGGCGGAAAATGAGAAACTGAGAGAGGCAGAGGGAACCTAGTGTTAAGACACTCCGGTTCCCCACTTTCTGCCGAATTCTGAAGGTATTGCATGTTGCGTGTCAGAACTCAAGGCCGCGCTTGTTTCGACACCAGAGCGAAGGAATGGAAATATAAATTTAAATAAATATTTCATCTCGAGTGGGGAGTCGAACCAGTCGGTTTTACAGTCTTAACTTTGTGCCCCTGCGCCATGACTGACCTCGTATAATGAATAATTTTAGTAATATTCCGTCTTCTAATATTATGAAACAACAAATAATTCTAAATATTATCATTATTATTTTCTTCTATTGATATTCTTATATGATTATGATTTATGCCACCAAATATAACGACTACAATGGCACCCTGCGTCTCATATAAGTTTTTTCTTGGTATTTGAAACTTATTTTCATTGTTACCACAATTACCTAAAAGTGCGGTATTATATGTAGACTAGATAATAAAAAACTCCCAACAATACCTTTAAGCATTTAATTTTAAACCATAGACAAATAGTTCAGATTCCAAGAACATCCCTAATTATTGATCACATTTCACAAAACACAGCTTACACATCCCTATCTCTATCTTTAATTCTTTAAGTATCTTCATCATCTTCATTTGACAAATACACTGTCATCAAATTATTTTGTGTATGTTCTGAAGTTAATAATATTTAATTGTAAAGAGGTGAGCAATAATTTCAGCATGAGTTTTGATACGCCAGCAAATAATGTAAATAGCAAACCAGAACGACGATATTATGATCGGTCGAAAACAGACGACCTTAACATTTCTCGCACTGACATGAATATGTTGATAATGAATTATTTGGTTACTGGTAAGTTCTTATTCATAGTCTTATTCCTTAACATATGCCTAATCAAAAAAAATGTTAAAAAAATAAACTATTATAGACTACGGTCAAATGTAGTTCAGTTAGTCTCATAAAAATTTGAGAACAAAGGCACCAAATCAACATCTAACTGAAGACGTTATTTCTTGAGCTATCATAGTTTACAATACGTTATTTGAATATCCAGGAAATAATAAACTAATTAAAAAATATATTAAAAATTATCAAGTAGAAGTAGGTCATTATTTTTACCTAATCTTTCTTTTGAGTTATTGTTTGAAGTATTGTAATAATTTTAGAGGGTTTCAAAGAAGCAGCTCTCAAATTTCAACAAGAAGCAGGCTTACAGGAACCAGCACTGTGTAGTTCATTGGATGAGCGTATCATGATAAGAGAAGCCGTCCAAGGAGGACGAATACCTGAGGCCATATCCATGGTTAATGCATTACATCCAGAACTGTTGGACAATGATAGATATCTGTATTTCCATTTACAAGTTAGTTGATATTCTACCATGCTAAGTAATTTATTTGTATACCTAAAATATTGAATATTTAATTTAGTTTGACTAGAACCATCAGCTCTTTTTTAGTGTCCAAGCAGTCCACATCAATGAAATAAACAACCCATTATATGTATATATCTTTAATTTCTTATACATTTGTTACACAGAAACACAGATTTTTATATTTTAACATACATAAATATAACATAAAGTGTAACTTAAAGTGTAACTTCGAATTTAAGCAAAATACTTTTGAAAAAATGTATAAACATTTTTCATAGCGGGACTTGAACCCGCACCTCTTGACAAATGTCAAAGTGCTCTGACCACTAAGTCATGTCTTCTTAACAAGCAATTTTCTTTCCTTGGTGTGTATAACACTTTAAATGAACAATTGAATATTTATTCCATCTTTATTATTTAGCAACTACAATTACTAGAGCTAATCCGCGCAGGCAGGGCCGAAGAGGCGCTAGCCTTTGCCAGTGCAACACTTGCCGAGGCTGGAGCTAATGACCGCAATGCTCTCACAGAGCTGGAAAGGTCACTTGCTCTGCTTGCCTTCCCGGATCCACACTCCTCACCTTTTGCGGACCTATTACTGCCTTCACACAGTCAAAAGGTAAATATTATAGCATCATAAAATAGTAGATATTCTTTTGTCAAAATTATACCAAAAAAAACCAGCTCCCCTCATTATTGGAACTTAGTAACCAGATACTTTGTTCTTCACTTAATGACCCAATTCGAGATATGAGTAGTGGAATTTAGTTTATGATAACTATTATTGCATTGCAGTTACTCAAACATTGATATATAAATGTATACATTGTATATTGAGAGTGTGTATCGAGAATCTAGTGGATAATGGGGAACAGAGTAGTCTTAATAGAAACAGAGTATCTTAACACTAAGTTCTCATGTTCTCTTTGCTTACCCTGCTGTTTATAAAGTACGTATCTAATAAATACAGCGTGAAGCTAAAAAAACTAAAAATAATTATGGCAGAAAGCATTCCTGCATCCTTGTTGATCATATTGAAATTATTTACATTCCTTCTTATATAGCCAAAAATATTATTTACAGATTGCAAGTGAACTGAACGCGGCAATACTGAAAATGGAGAATCAAGAGTATACCAATCCCAAACTATGTAGCTTATTACGAATGATCCTGTGGTCGCAAAATGAACTTGACAAACACAATGTTAAATACCCAAAAATGACTGACTTGGCCAATGCCACTATAGAACAACCTAAATGAAATAAATATTGGAAGAAAAACAATATGCATAGACGTGACTGATCTAACTGACATTACAAATATTTTCTTTTGTGGATTTTGGTAAATCTCCGTAAAAAAATTAAAGTTACAGAGTGAAGCAAACTGAACTATTGGATATCCAAAATCAATATCAGACTCCTTAAGCAAATTTGATTAGTTTTAGATAATTTTGGGATCAGAGTGTAAATGAGATTAGTTATGTCAGATTTTTTATCTTGTTTATACTAGCACTATGTATAGAAGTTTAATTACTGTTAAAAAATGTCAATAATAGATAAAGAATTATTTTCCCATAAATGTTACATCTGTACCTTATCAAAATTATCTGAAACTAGCAGATTACATTTATGTTACTAGGTTAGCAAAACCGATGTATGTCTTATACCTGTAACATCCCTGGTAGAAATACCAAAGATAATTGTTTACGTTATATGCAAGAATGAACTTTAAACGGAAATATTTAAACATCATATATTAAAGTAACTCTGTATCAATTGTCAAAATATGTATAGGTGCAAAAATATATAAGAAATATAGTATGTCATCATAAATGATTTTAATAATACAGTGCAAGCTCTTTATAATGACATTCGATTTAATGAGGCCGTTTACAGTCACACGCATGTGCCTGTTAAACGCGACAGGTTGTGGGTTCGATTTTCATTGGAGGAAACGAAACATTTAATATTCTCATCTCTTCGCTCTGGTGTCGAGGCAAAGTGCGGCGGACAATGGGGAGCAGAGTCTCTTAACACTAGGCTCTCTCTGCCCCTCCTACTACATGCGGGATACAGATGAAGTGTAAAATAAAACCATTTAAGGATTAAATTGTTAAAGTGCCGAGCTCCTACTCCTTTAAGTAGTTTCAATTGTTTTCGATACTACTTTACACCCATCAATTATTGTTACAAAAAGTGCTTTACATATTTTGATTATTTTACACTTCAAAAAAGTATATAAATTATACAAACATACTGTAGGTATAAAGAATATATACCTACGCATTATTTTATTTATGTAAAATTTATTACGTAAAATCATATATTGTACCAGCGTTGCCAGATGTCCCGATTTTTCCGCGACGCCCCTATTTTTAGCCCAAAAATTGAATGTCTCGATCGGGATAGGCTTTGTCCCGCTTTTTGCGGATTATTCCACGTACTGTTTTATTTTTATATTACTTTAAGATTTTAATTAATTACTAACTAATCATTTCATAGAAATAGAAATACAATTACGTATAAGCCTTATGTTGTGTAAGTTACACATCGTAAGCCAAAACAATATAATTTAGAGACGTTTTTCTATAAAAAAAACATTTTATGTTGATATCTATCACCATTGGAAGCTTTGTCGGGCTCGCCCACCGAGTATTCCGTACAAAACTTGCAGGTCTCGAACTTTTTTGAAATTCAGGCTTAGCTTAGCGTAGAGCCCTTTCAACTGATACCTCACTTGAACTAGCAGCTTTAATACCAAATTTACCACTCTTTTATGGCTATTATTTTCTAATATTAACCACAAATGTTAATAGTTGTAATGTTTGTACCACAATGTAGAAGTTTTCACATTTTCTCCTGAACAAGTACTACCTGTCGAAATACGCCTTTTTTTGCTATATAAATATACTTTTTATTCCATATATTTTTTTCTAAGTACATATAGGAATGTTTTTTAGTAAATCATGGGGAATCACAAGATCTGAGTATATGGTTTAAATTTTACTTTGATATCTCCAAGTGTTCCTGAGATAAATGGTCTGGACAGACAGATAGACAGACAACAAAGTAATTTTATAAGGGTTCCTTTTTTTCTTAAAAGATACGGCCCTAAAATCGGATTAATCATAAATTTACATTAAATCCCGATTATTTTATTTTTATGTCCAAAGAATCCCGCTTTTTTACGTAAAATGTTCAAAAATCCCGCTTTCCACCGAGAAAATATCTGGCAACGCTGTATTGTACATACATTTGTATACTTTACACAGTATATTAGTTATGTAGAGTTAACACTGTATTAATAAAAACGAAAATTATTTGTTGCCTTATATATAATTTGGCTTTTAATTATATGAAAGAGACAATAGAAATAAAGATGACCATACAAGATTAAATACAATAGAATAGTAGTTCCTAGTATAAAAATATTTAGAAACAACAATTTTAGGTAGCGGGAATCGAACCTGCGTTTTTAAGTGTATAAAAATTTCGGAAGAATCAGCTTAAATAGTTCCCTAGACGCACAGGTTCATACCTGCTATGTTGAAATCTTTGTTTATAAATATTTTTACTTTCATAATGTGTGAATAACAATTTTAATAATATTTAAAAATAATTTGCTAGCATGTAGAACTATTGAACTGAACACAAAATATTTCATAAATAAAATAGGTTTGCAGTTGATAACACCGCAATTTTTGAACAGGTGATTTTTTTAGTACAATTCAGTAGGTTTTATTAATAAATAATAGTTCTGGTAATCTCTTTTAAATAATAATTTTTAAGTTTTGTGTCAATATATTTTGTGAAATGAGTCCATTTCACAAAACTATATAGTCATATAGTACATGAAAAATATACAAAATTACCTCAAAACTAAATAGATCACAGAAAAAATCAATCTTGTTTATTCAATTCATTTATATGGCATAACTAAAGTGGCAACTCATGGGGCAGTTGTAGCGCAGTGAATTAACGTCTAACTGTAAACATCGCGGTTGTGGGTTCAATTCCCACCCAGGGTTAATGATTTCACTTCCTGACTCTGGTAACAAGACGAAGCGAGGTGTTAAGTATCGGCACTAAATCGGTGCATACTATATGCGGGATATGATGTGAAGGTACAATAACACTAAAGATCAGTTATCAGCTTCATATTACCAAAAGATTTAAATTTAGAGGTTTTAAAAGTATTTATAAGGATTTTTTATGTAATGTTTAGAAATAAATGTAACATATTTAAGGAAATACAACTTTTTTATTGATTTAACACTTCATATTCTTTAATAATATTCATGCAAATATTTAATAATTTCAGTTTCCAGAATATCTTAAGTAAAATAAAAAATAGCAAAAATGTTTGATTAAAAATTACAAAAATTTGTTCAGTATTTAACTGTCATTAAACTGTAACAAATAGATATTTTAAACGCTAATTCTGTCTATGCTAATCTCCGAGTGTCAGTATGCTCATATGCTTGTATACAACTAAATGGACATTATTATCATTTTCAATGTTTCAATCATTTACTTTTAGAAAATATAGAACCTAGTGGGGCCTTTAAACCCTACAATAATTATGCTAACAATATAAATAAGTTGTAACATTGTTGTGTATAAGAATTTGGACATAGCTTGATGAGAATATACAAAAGAGACTTATTGGTCAGGAGGGCTTGCTTGCAGAAATCCTCCATTAAATTTTTTATATTTTTTTGAAAATATTATTTTTTGACTTTGTGCTTTTAGTGTGGAACAAATTTGACTAATATTGATTGTTTATCACCAACCGAGTACATAGTCTAGTGCTTTAGATATAAGACCACTTGATCTTTGCGGTACCGGAGCTGATGGGATAGGTGTTGGACATAATGATCTGGCTGTTGACGGTCTGTAAAGAAAAATTTTAGAAAAAATTGATAATTGCAATGAGAACATCTTTATAGGTCTCTACCAAAAAGTCATGTTATATAAAATTGATTATCTAACACTACATTTTTCTTCTATTCTATTATTCCACATATAGTGCACTAAGCACCTTATTAAAATAATAAAAGAAATAGTTTAATCATGTGAAAAACATTTGTACTAGTACATGAACATTATTTAATGGATATGAACATTGTCCTTGGATCATGGATAAGCAAGCACATTGCAAAATAAACACACATGATTCCTTATTACACCATACCTCCTGACTTGTGATATTTCATAATTTTTGCCAAAAAAGAAAGATTGGGGTTTTTTATTCAAAATATCAGGGAAAACCTAAGGGAAATAATTAAAATTATTAATTCCCCTAAGTGTCGATTAAACCCACATCAACCAATCAAATCAATAGAAGTTCAATAATATATAATAACTACCTTTTCTCTAAAGTACCTCCAGGGCTTGAAAGAGTCATGCGAGGTGGTTCTGTACATTCAACTACACCAACCATCACTCCAGGAAGAACGAGTCTTCCATTGAGAGCTACTGCCCTTTCTTTCTCACCTCTTGTTGCATACCTTATATGCGCCCAGTTGCCTTGTGTGGGATATTGTTTGTCTGCAAATGAAATAATTGTATGGAAAAGTAAATTTTAGTTTGTGTGAGTAGTTTTGTGTAAGTTATTTAAAATTGTTCAGTTGTTGTAGTTTGTTTTTTAATATTATGTTAATTTATATGTGATATATTATTTTGTTGTTTATTTTTTATGGACTTTTTTAACTAACTTAAAAAAAAGAGTATCAGTTGGACATGCTCATATGTATGTGATGTAGTTGGAATAGGCTTCATTTTCTGAAATACTTATTTAAACTGCTTACCAAGTATAGCACCACAACTGCTAAATCTGGCCAGAACAGTATTCGCAGCATTAGGGGGGAAGCCAAATACCGTGACCCAATATTGGTCCTGGTCCTGACATGCATCTTGCCATTGATTTGCTAAAGACTGATTATTCACTGATACATTATTAACATATGAATTATGCATCATTGAGTTATTTGCATATGCTAAGAAACTATTTTCTTGAAAAAGAGACTTGTCCACAGAAGGTTCATTGCTTTTAATAGTATCAAATAGATCTTCTATAGGAGGGCCATTTGTTTTACTAGAATATGATATGTTAGGAGATGATGGCATATTACTAAATAGATTTTGTTGTTGCTGATTATAAAGCACTTGTTGATGCATTGGTACATTTTGTCGATATAATTTCTGATCTGGTGTTGATGTTTGAGTAGGACTCGTGGGTGAACCTGTTAACGGAAAAAAATGTTATAAGAATAAGATATGTTTTGGCACTTAAACAAAAGTAAAATACTCACCAAAAGCAAGACTGCGACCCTTTGTAGGCGATAAACTATTGGGGCGAGGGGATAAAGTAGACAAAGTCGGTGGATTTATTTCTCCTAATAAAAAAGGTGGTAAATATCCCACGTTTGGACTTCCTGAAGGAGAGTGAGTTGGACTGCCTAAAGTCATGGGTTCCATTATTAAAAATTACACGATTTCACTGGCAGGGTAACAATAACTGATTTATTCCCTAATATAATTAACGCTCAAACTTTAAACTCGTTTACCGGACTTCGACAGATAAAAGTTGACAAATTGAATTGACAGTGTTGAGTGTTCGTTATGTAGCGTGATGTCAAACACGAAATTTAAAAATCGGATACTCGAAATATGTCTAATAAAGAAGATATAAACGTTAAAGTTACGATACGTTTGATTGAGTGTTTGGCTGTACAAGTGTATATATTAAAATACTAGCGGACGCGCGC
>FAPP01002960.1:383-11716 GCA_001485965.1 Heliconius ismenius | reverse complement strand
ACACTCCACTCTCCACTTTTCACCGAATTCTGGAGACATTGCGTGTCGAGTGGCGGCATTCAACGCAGAACCTTGCTTGGAAACCAGAGCGAAGAATTTTTTGTTTAGCTTCACGCTGTATTTTGCATGTAGCAGAGTAGGCAGAGAGCACCTAGTTTTAAGGCACTTCGCTCCCCACTTTATGCCCTAGGTTGTGGGTTCGATCCTCGAGTAAGAATCGGATCCCAAACCTAAGACGTTTACAGCCACACGCTTGTAAACGCACGACGACATCTCAAAGTTGAAAGTGGAAAGTTGCTATAGCAGAAAATATTTCTCTGATTTCTCATCACTGCGCCACTACGGTTTTTATACAATAATTAGAAACACGATATTTTTGTGGTCAAGTAGATTTGGTTTGGTTCTCAAATATAAATACTAGAGTTGCTACCACAACTAAGTTATGTGAATATTTAGTTTCTATTAAACGACAAATAGAAGAGATGGTAGGCAGAGGGAACCTAGTGTTAAGACACTCTGTTTTCCACACTCTGTTTCCGCGGAACTCTGGGGGCATGGCGTGTTAAGTGTCGGCGTTTAAACACTAGGTAGAGAATCTGGTGCTTTCTCTCTGCCTACCCTGCTATGTGCGGAATAAAAGAAAATTGAAATATTTATATATTTTCTTATCAGGAAAACTGAAAAACCTGGACAATTGAATTGACTATCATTATTCACTTTCTGGTTAAACGTTAGAGCTTTTAGAAAGTTTTGTATTCTTTATTTACGACATGTAAGCGTCACGCGTCAATGTCTCGAACTTGTCTGTCTCAATGAGTCTTAACACTTAAGACTAGGTACAGTCTGTCTACTCTGTAATAGAGGAAAAAAAGCGAGAAGCCGCTTTCATATATTTACAACTTTTTCCAGTACCTATGTTAATATTATCATTTTGCTCTGTTATAATAAAAAACACGCAAGTAATGTTTGTATAGCGTTTGTTATAACAACTGAGGACAATAGGTTTATTGTTATAAGTAAAGTATTATTTTATTATTCTCAGGCTCGCCGATGCGTATTGAAAAATGTATATTTTCACATGTTCATTTTTTTCCCATCGGTGAGTTCCTTCTCGATACACTATGTCTCGATTATGTGGCGGAAAATACAAGCGTCTTTTGGCGCGGGTGGAGGGTGGCTTAGACATCATTATTTTTACGTCTATTGTGTATTCAAATGTTCAGGTTTTTAAGTTTCACGGAAAATAAATTGTAAAATATTTTTCTATTTTATTTTATCCCGCACTCTGCAGGGAAGGCACAGAAAGAACCTGGTAACTTAGTGTTTAGACAGATCCGTTCATCACCTTCTGTCCCACATTTCATATTAATTAATAGAATATAAAATTTATATTTATCTAATTATTAAGATATTAGGTATTTACTTTTTTACCTTGCCTTGCATATACCAGGTTAGACAGAAAATTTAATATTTGCTTTCGCCACTCCTCATGAATTCCATTCCTCGTGGTTTATATTGCTAAAGACAGAGAAATTGAAATTAATTCATTATTAAAAAAAGTAGCAAAGTAGCTCGAGCGATAATCGAATTTACAACCACCTTGTACAATTAGACACATTCTTACTATACCATAATATGGTATCAATGAAAAAGTAAAGCACTAAATCATCCATTTCCGTTTCCGCTGTACAATGATATCTATTAAAGACATCCTTAATTACTTAAATCAGATATTTTTTGTGATTTGCGAAGATTTCTTTATTTATATATTTTTTATAAGATTATTATAATAATCGTATAATAAAAATAAACAGGATTTAAAAGTGTGCCCCTTTTTAAGAATAATTTAAAGACTAAGAATAATTTAGAGGCTATACGTGGCGCAAGAGCTCAGGTCAGTGACTGTAAAAACGATTGATTATGGGTTTGATCCCCATTGAAATATTTTTATTTCTTCGCTCAGGTATCGAGGCAAAGCACGGCGTAGAATTCCGTCACTTAATAAGCAATGCCTCGGGAATTTAGCGACAGTGGAGAAAGGAACTTCTTTATCTTACTGAGAACGTAGTGTCTTAACACTAAAATCCCAGGTTCCCTCTGCCTATCCTGCCACGTGCGGTATACAGCGTACAGCTAAAAAAATATTTAACTATAAACCACGATAGAGTGTTACATGTTAGGACTGTCCCTACTGTCTTCAGCCACGAACAATCCAAATATTTCTGGTAATATTTTATAAAAAGTTAAAATTCATAAACTTTCTAAATAAAACAAGAACAACGGTGCAATTGGTCAGTCAGTACCAGTAGTGCGTGACCTAACACATACATGCTTTACGAGACGTGCGTGGTTACTGGTTGCATACGATTTCAAGTCAAGTCAAGGATTAAGCAATAAGCAATGATGGAAATCAATGCATTTTGACCAATTATCTCGTTTAGACAAGACTAATGTAATTGCTATTACATTAATGTAGCCATTTCTATTGCAGGTTATTCGTATTGAGCTCGATCATTGTGCTGTCCTGTATTGACACACTAGCCGCTTTTACGTTACATCACAGCACCAGAGATCAAGCGCTCGTCCATGAAGAATCGTCTCTTGTAGAAGTTGTTAAAACAAATGTAACAAATAACGATATAAAAGGGAATTTATCAGAAAACAATCTTAGTAAAGGTTATAATATAGACAAAAATAAATATGGAGATGACGATAGATCAATGGTTAATTCTCTACAAAGTCCTCTAGATAATGTCTCGACCGAAAGCCTACCCCTTACAACAACCATACAGGGTATAGAAGATCGAGAATTTGATTCGATAGCTGTTAGTACAGAGAATTTCTCAGATAAATCTACATTTGTTACCGCATCTGTCACGGAGTTCCTGTTGACGAATCCACCGTCAGAAAGAAGTATAGATGTAAATGGTCAGCCGTCATCAGAGAATTATTCAAAATTGATTTTTAAAACAGCGGAGCCTGAAGAGTTTACTTCAGAATTACCTCAATGGAAAAAATATACGACAATCGACCGAAAAGGATCATCGACTGTATCCGACGAAGTTACTATAACTAATAAAATTGAGGAGATGGCCAAAGCAGAAACTAAAGCGTTTAGCGTTTCTTTGCACGATGTAGTTACGTCAGATATACCTTCACTTGAAAAATTAAAAAATGACTTGTTAACATCCACACTTAGGCAAATAATCGACAAAAAGGAGAATATGGTAAAGGAAAAAATTGATACAACTAAGTGGGATACCGTAGAATCAATGAGAGCTGGGTACTTAGACTTATCAGGTAAAACAACTCTCAGCGAACAATTAACTCCTATAGAAACTTTTGAACTTAATATAAATCCGAAAGAAAATTTACGAGCAATGTTCGATACTGAAACTGACATCCCAGAAGAAAAAATTGGTGGCAAAATGGAACCACAAAGTCAAACGGTAAGAAATGGACTGTATTTTTTTTGTAATATTTAAAACCATCTTAGAACTTTTATTAGGTGTTTTTATGTTATCCTTTTCGAAAGAAGCTAATATAACGTGACAGTGATAAGACAATAAAAATAATAACAGTAAACAATTGTTATCTTTTTATTTTACAGAATGATGACATTATTAAGGAAGAGCTACTAAAAGAAAAAATTATAGAAAACAATTTGAAACACATGGATTTGAGTGTTGCAACCATAAAAGAAACATCCGAAGACCATAATTCCACAAGTGAAAAGATAAATGTAAAACCCCTAGGCGGAGAAAAATCTAAGGATTTTTCTTTATATACAGTTAGTCCTAATTATAAACCATTAAAGAAAATTGAAGTTCTGCCTCCAAAGCAATTTGTTAGAGATCCTGATGACAACAGCTGGAGAAACGAAAGTTTAAGTTCTTTAGGAATAGTATTCAAGCCGTCAAATTCTTCTAAGCCTTTCACTCAAGTATTGAAAAACAAGACAGAGACCGAATTGAACAATTTATCAGAACGTGATAGTAAGAACGATATACCTGACCTCAGAGAAAGATTACAGAAAATGGCTGAGAAAAGGAAATCTAAAAAGAAAAAGACAGATTCATTTGGCAACGTCGTATACGTTGATTATGAAGAAAATAGTAATTCAGTTGAAAATACAAGTAAAGAAGAACAATCTACTACGTTACTCCCAGAACTTACGGGCCCAGCACTAAGCTCATCTATAGAACCCTTAGGCTTCACGCCACCTGTGTCATCAACATCACAAAAAATTTATAAAGGCTCAGGTACTTCTCGAAAATACAAGAAGTTTTTCCAAGTTCCCGAATATTATGATACAGATGAAGATGACGCTGATTATTTAAATATGGCTAAAATTGACATTAAAAAATTCTCGACCTCAAAGAAGACAACAATACACACGACGCCTGATATATTCCCAAAATTCACCTGGCCAATCACTAAGGCCCCTCTTACTAATCCACCCGGCAGAATAGCTACAATACAGTACTTCCCACCATTAACAACTGAAAAAGTTAACTTCAATGATTATGATAATGATTTTAAACACAAAGTTAATTCATTCACAGATACTGAGTCCCCACACAACATTCTATCAACAGTGAAGCCCACTACACCAGTCAAGAACACGATACACTATAATATACAAAATACTTTGAAATTAAGTAATGACGGTGTTAGTTCCAAACCAAAGTTCGAGAATAGTTTATATCTCACACAATCCCCTCTCACGACTCGAACAGGCTACACTTTGTTCGCTGAAGATGGTGCTTTAGACAGGGACGCGTATGCCATAAGACATTATAAAGATTTTATAAATGTCGCGGCCAAAAATAGTGAATTTGATAGAAGTCTAGATTTTGTTCCGTACACTGCAGCCCCTACACAGGGTGTTACTAAAACGGAAGTTAATAACGAAGCTGAGAAGCCTAAAACGACTGCCGATGAAGGATTTGACTACGACTCACAATTCCGGAAGGACGTCCTACAGAGATTTGTTGATAACTTCAATCAAGACACTGACAGATTTAAAACGGACTACCCAGTTTTGTTTAATAACAGTGTAATTCACCGAGACATGATTCACGGAGATGTCGCTTCGTCGAGAGCTTTCATGCGAGGTTTTTATAATGATATCAAACCAAGACGCCCTCAGAAGCCAATGTGTGATCCTCACTGTGAAAATATCAATGTAGATCTATCACCATCTTATGAGTTACACTATTATATGCCAGAGCAAGAGGAGAAGGAGGCGGCACAATCTGTTACGCTGCCATATCCGTATAAGTTAGATAATTAATTAATATACCAGAATAGTCTATTTTAAAGTATCCATAATTTCACATCATTTTTATTTGTCTTGTCTCCGGAACAAAACAAAGGAAAGTGGCAAAAATTCAAATGTTAAAGTAATTATTGTGATTAATTAGAATTATATTTGTATTAAGTAAGTCGTAAGTCTTGATTTATTTTAAAATAATTTTCAGATTAACCGAATAGTAATAATATGTTAACAAAAATTATAGTAAAATGTGTTGTAACATACATATAATGTGTTTTTAAATATAAACATTTATTTATATCGTTTAAAGTATAATGTATGCGATGCTTATTATATCAAAAGTGAAAAATATGAATTTTATTACTTTGTAATAAACAAATTGATTGATTGTATGTCTTCTTCTAAGCCAAATAGTAAAATAATCAACACAAATACCTAATATTGACTATTGTATATAGAACATAGGGGTTTCTTGGTTACTTTATAAATATATATTTGTAAATAAAATTTGACATTTCATCTTATTCTTGTAAAGTAGTGAATTATTTACAAATATATGTAAACTATTTTTATATTACTAAAAATGTTATGTTGTGATTTTAGTTTCCTGCTAAATAATGAACTTTATACGGAGAAATGTTAGCAGCTGCGATATACATTCAGTGATGTGTGGTATCTAATTAAAATTTTATAATATTTTTTTTACTTATTGAACATACACCTTTAAACCAAAACAACAATCTAAACAGTCATGGATATAATATAAAAATGAATTACGGTGAATTACAAATGAGAATCTTCAAAAATGACAGTAGTTAATTTTAAATAATTTTTAGCATTAGTTTCCGTTGTTTAAGTAATTGTACAGTTAATATCATTATTATCGTAGTTTGCTTATAAACATAAACAGATGAACCTGAAGCCATTATACGTAGGTCTAAATCTCTTGAGACACGATTATCTGTTTATTTTTTTTTAAATAAATTAAACCAGTTTCACGCTGTATCTCGCACACATCAGGGTAGGCAGAAGGAACCTTGTGTTAAGATACTCCGTTCCCCAGCCACTGCCCATTTTTCTGAATGCGTGTTGAGTGAGAATCTAACACGCTTGTGCCTCAGCGCCACGACTTATTATATATAACATATAACATACATTATGTAATACAGAGAACAAAATAAAACTAATTAAAGCCGTTTAAAATACCACTTTATTGACATTTTCATTAAATAAATATGCAAACATCACTCGATCCGTCCGTTTGTTTGAGCACAGTATATATATGTATGTATGTATGTATGTATGTATGTGTGTTCGTTAGTATTATATAAATACGTAATATGTATAGCATTACAGGTGTTAGCGGACAGAAAGTGGAAATGCATATATTAAATATAAAACAAATCAAAAAAATAAAAAGACAATTTTCATAAATGAACACATTCCTCTTTGGATAACAAGCTCGGATATATATATACACGCGATAACAACATGTGTGTCCATTCGCAACAATTAAAACAAAGTACATTTTTATTCACAAATAAAAAAACATAAAAGAGGCAGGAAGAGGTATTAAACAATTATATTGCAATAAACGATCCGTAGCTATTAGGAATATCTTATTTTTTTTAAACTCATTAAAGTTATTAATAACTGTAGAATATAGCGATAATATAGACAAAAATAATATTGATTTGTCGCAAACAGGTACGTTTCAAGGTAATTTTAGTGTAAAAAATTCGCTTAAAATTTAAAAAATCGATCTTCCAGTGCTGAAAGTCGTATCTGAATTCCATACATCCTATATAACCCATATTTTTTACATCAAATACGACTTTATTCACCGTCAGTCAAATTATCATAATGTATAGAATGTATAATCTATATATTTATTATGGACTCAAGATCGCTAGAAGCAGTCTAGATTTTAAACGATGACTAAATGTATTTTTTTTCAATAATAGACCCTAGATATTTCAGTGGTCCACCTAGATACCTATTTATATAACCTGTGACTAACGTTCCTACTCACTAAAACGCCTCGCATTAGTTAGTAGAGTGATTGTCGTACAAATGTTAAAAAACTTTGAAAATGAACCGTGAAAAGAAACGCAACTCAAATAAAATAAGTAAATAAATATATAAGTTAAAGCAAAATCGAGTCAACGGAACACTCGATTATTTTCAAATCGCGATATATTTCATGTTATAATATATTAAACACCTGCGCCGACACCGATGGATTATTACCGGATAGTTACCAGAAAGCTATCGTTTGGTTACCACTTGGTTTTGTCAGTTACCAACAGATATTCAAGTCCTAAATGGTTCCCGGATAGCTCCGCCGCTTCGCTCCATTACCACTTGGTAACAACAAGGTTATAAGTGGGTACTAGGCAGTTACAGATTATTAGAAAGTTTCGAAACGGTTACCAGCGTTTTACCAAACAGTTATTTCCGGTTACAGTTAACAACGCAGGTGCGTACAGATGTTTAGTACAAGTATACCTAAATATGTTTGTAAATCTACAAGCGATATATACACACCGCGCTTATCCCCTACACTATTACACAGTACGCGCCGCTGCGACACTCTCCTCTCTCCGGTTTCGTCACTAGTGCATTTTAAACGACAAAAATGTATATGTAAATATTGAATGTAATATAAAATACAAGCTTCGCTACTTCATAATATGAAGTTCATATATACATACATATATTAAAGACGTAACGTCGCTGACTTCTAACACCAAAAAATAAAATAGAAATTAAGAAAGAATCGTATATTAAAAAAATTAATAAAAAAAAATCAAAATAGGGAAAAACTAATAAGTTAGCTAAAATAAATAAGTCCAATAAAGTAAACATATCTAAAGCGCCAAATTCACGTAAAAGATGGTGTTAGAAGCCGAGGGCATGAGATGGGAAATGGAAAGCTGGAAGTGTCATATCGGAGGTGTGAAATGGGGAACGGGAGTTGGGAGACTGCCGCCGCGTGCAACTATCCAGTCTTTCGTTTGCTCTACACTAAGCGCCGTCATTCATTTCAACAAACCTATCAATAAATTCGTTCATCTTTGTATTAAAACTGAAAACGGAGTCAAACATCATAAAAAAAAAAATCAAAAACAGCTGCTCTCTGAAACAAACACGTGATAACCCATCCCGAGTTGGCACCTCGCATTTGGCACCCGCTAACTGTACTACAAGTGCGACTACATTAGGAACTTATGGAACTCCGCACCGAAGCATAGACAATAGACAATACAGTGGAGACTCAGTTCCACGAAATCCGGATTATTCGGACTGCCGTCGTGTATATATGTAATTGTATATACCACGGGAGACATTTGGTAGTGACAAATTTTGATGAAAAAATAATGAACAGTATTGATTGTACTGAATAAAATATAGAAGTATTGTTTTTTTATGACAACAATTAGTCCGGTTAATCGGGTTTCTACTGTACATAACACATTACACATCGTAACGTGGCAGACGGATATACGCCTATACTATTTAAATGCAAAACTAGTTTTAGGCTGAAATACAAGCACCTATTTCAATTACTTTGAGAGTGAGAATAAAGAAAATAAAGAGCGATAAAAAACAATTTACGACAAAGCGAATTTGAACCTTATTACAATAGTGAGTATGTTCAATTTCCCGTATACTTACATAACCATATCCATAAAGCTCTAGAGGAAGCCTCACTATACATATATTAATTAGATAGATTACAATTAAATATGTTTTTTTTATATTTAAATATCATTTGTTTCATTTACATACACATTCATACAAATTACTAAAATCTAAAGCGTCCCCGGTGTCCGCAGCAACCAGTGCACGTTGGAACCATTGATGTGGTCACAAACCGAAATAACCGAAACCATATACTTAAAAAGGTTTTTATTTTAACGTAATATTATAAAAAGTAATAGTTAAGAAAAGACAATAAATAATATTTAAGATGAGTAAAGGCGCAGTGTAACAATGAATTACTGAAGAAAACGCGACGGTTGTGGGTTTTATTTCTACTTGGAAGAAAGAATGCTTTTCCATTTCCCTTACTGGTCGGATGATCAAGCGCAGGGTTGAGTTCCGCCAGGTTCCTATGGTCTACCCTTAGCAAGGTATGTGATATTGCGTGAAATGCGAGAAGCTAGAAAAAAAATTAGCATAAATACATAAAGATAGTGTACAAACAAATAACCAATAGGTAACAATGTTAGTTCGCAACCAGTTCCTTAAAAGGAACCATAACAACCAAACAGCTGTAGTTTCGGATTCGTTTGCAACCACAATAGTTAAGTACCGTGCAGTGGTTGTTTTAGGCTTAGATTCATTTTCGACTAGCAAATATTTTCCGTGGAGGTCGCATTTATTTATGCTTAATTGCGGTTTATAAAACAAATCCCAAGAAAACCAATGACGTAACCGTAATATTCCGTATATAAACATAACAATTGAAACAAAAAAGAACACTAAGAAAAAAAACAAAAAATAACGAAGATAAAAAAAATGTGTTGTCTGACCTCCACCAGAAACGTTTTCGTAACTCGCAAATCATTCCACTATATATGCAAATTGACGTCATTACACATTTACATACAATATTGTATCATCGGATTCGAATCCGCTTCGATCAATCGCTATCTAACTTCGATAACTAAGTTAACTATTATATTTAAATAATTAATTAATATTAACACATCGATACATTGCAAAAATACTTTAACTCTCTTTCATAAGACCGTTACCATATTTTATTTAACTGAAGTGGGCATATGTTCAACATTATTGTGCAATAAATATTACACAGTAAAGTACAGTAAATTGTACACTATATGTATACTAGTATATATCAGTTTTCAATGTATGATCGAGCTGTTTTCCGGCATACTAAACGGAGAACGGAGTGACTTATTAACACTTTGCCTATTTCATTCTACTCAGTTTAGCTGCACAATATTTTAATATTACACAATAACTTAAACTATATACACCACTAAGTTGCCCAAGACGGTTGCTAAGCGCGTGATTGCGGTTGTTGATTTCTAAGGTAATGGTAATGGTTGCTGGTTTCTACGGTGGTGGTTGTTGTGGTTGTGTGGTTGCAACTAGCTGACGACTTGTTGCGCGCGCGACGTACCGAAGCTACTGCGTAATGATTCTTCCATTAAACGACAGATTTTCTCGCGATCCGCCTGAAATATTATAATTAATTGTACTTTTAATTATAGAAATAACAACATCATCGCGATACATTTCATTCATATATTTCGTGTAATTAGAAAATTATGATGAATAATATAAAGTGCAATAGATTAATAAAATAACTAGTACAATCTCACTAATCTTTAACACTAGATTCCTTTTTGTTTACTTTTTCCCCCAGACTAAACAAAAGAGAGCAAATGTTACAATTGTTGGTTTTGTCATTAAAAATTTAAAAAATGTGGTTATAAGTATGTGAGTGCGTGCGTGCGTGCGTGTGTGTACGTGTGCACATACCTCGTGTATGAACCCGAGCTGCACGAGCTCGGCGGCGAGCGCGGGCGCGGAGTCGCGGCGCGTCACGGCGCACGTCAGCTGGCGGTTCATCTTGTCGTCCATGCGCAACAAGATCGTCATCTGGGGGATTGAGAGCGAGTTTTAGTTTTATGTAAAGCTATCGTTGACGTTGAAGTCAGTTCTGCTGATAAGAAACTTAACAGCTGTTTTTGTATCCAATTAGTACGTTATTTTTATATAATTTTATTACTCAATACATTAAAACAATTTTAGCAATCTTGGATGAAATTCGAATAATGATAATTCGAAATGGTTTTTCTTTTAATCATTCCTGGACAAAGTAACAAATGAACTTTTCTAATAAACATTGTTTGTACGATAATTTAAAATTCCTGTTGTAGACAAATATATAAAAATAGTGTAATGGACATACATACATACATTACAACACACAAGTCACACTTAAATTATGTTCATTTTGCCTGATAGTCTCTATTGAAACAAATTTCGTTGCGTCTGTCTAGTGTAGATGAAGTCA
>FAPP01002938.1:0-77489 GCA_001485965.1 Heliconius ismenius | reverse complement strand
TAACCTTTATACTTTGTTCCTTCTTTCATCATAAAAAACCATCCTCTTCTATTTGTTTTAGTTATGTTTCTCTTGTTATATTTACTATCATACATAACAGACCTATTCTCTTTCTAAAGCTAATCTGTTTTTTGTGTAATTTTTTTGGTAATTTTTTTTGAACAAAAAGATAGCGCTTAAATTTCACACAAAAAAAAACAACCCAAGTGATCGTTGGATTGTTTTGATGAAAGTGAAATCTTCCACTATTATTTTTAGCACTCATTCGGTGAACTACTCACCACTTTGCTAAACCTAACGGTTCTTAACACTTGAAGTGGGAGCTTCTTGGGAATAGAGCATACTTGTAAGTGTATTTCTTTACTCACAGCGGTTTCTCTTGTTTACCAAGCGATCTCCGTAGTTCCTACGGTTATTTATGTTATCTCAGTCAGCGATTTTATGCGTAGGCCTTCGGTCAGAATATTGATACTAGCATTGATATTTCGATCATGATGTGCGTGACAAAGAGGGCACGTCCATTCTCGAATTTCGAGGGATTTCTTGCCGTCTTTCTGTCCACATTTCGAACAGATTTGACTAGATGGAAACCATTGATCCACCTTGATCATTTTCCGACCGTACCAGTCAGCTTTGTACTGTAGTTTTTTCACAAAGCTAGACCAAGACACATCAGAAATGTTTTTTGCTAATTTATGGTTACGCAACATACCTTTGGTATTCAAGTCTTCAATACAGATAATATCGTGATTTTTGATCATTTCTGTACTCAATTGATTTAGAAAATCATTCCGTTGGTTCATTACTTTTTCGTGTAATCGAGCGACTAACCGTTTTTGTTTTTGATAATTCTTCGCTTCAAACAGATTGAACCCTCTCTGTTTAGCTAATAACGCACGTCTTGACAATTTACGTTGTTCACGTTTAAGTTTCTTTGCCATTTTTGAGGTAAATTTATTGTTATCAATCTTTTGACCAGTTGAAAAAATGGCAAAATCAGTGATCCCAAGGTCAATCCCAATAGCGGAATTCGTTTGAGGTAGTTCGCAAATTTCTTCTTTACACAACAACGAAATATAGTATTTACCACTTGAATGGCGAGAAATGGTCGCTGATTTGATCATTCCTTTCGGTCTTCTATGAAGCTTGATTTTAATTAATGACTTCAATTTAGGAACTTTGACGAATTTATGATCAATCAAACTAACTGTTCCATTTTGATTGTTGGTGGTGTAACTTTGAACTGGATTTTTTTTGCTTTTGAAACGAGGAAATCCAACGGATTTATCACGAAATAAGTTCTTGTACGCCTTGTCTAGATTGAGTTGTGCATTCGCTAAAGCAAGGCTATCTACTTCTTTCAAAAACGGAAATTCTTCCTTGTATTTAGCGGGTGTTGGAAAATTCATTTTTTTAGAAGGATCATTTTTTACTTCTTGATAGGCTTTTTTTCGGTCATCAAGCATTAGATTGTAGACCTTACGGACACAACCAAAAGATTTGGCAAAGAAAATTTCTTGTTCTTCTGTTGGATAAATTCTAAATTTATATGCTTTCAGTCGTTCCATCAGCTTCATCTACTCCTTGTGATTGTTTCCTTGGCTTTGACTCTATTTCTTGATGTCACTAATAGATACGTCACCAGTAGTCAAAAATTTTTAGACGAAACCATTTCTTTTCAAAGAAACTGTTTGATTCGTGGGAAATCACGTTGATAAGCAGTGATGAATATTGTCAGTTCTGTTTTAGATGGGTTTTGCACATGATCTTTCTCATGATGCCACTCAACTAAAGGGATAAGATTCTGCCATTCGTACAAAAGTGGTTTTAGCAAATTCAGATCGTTCAGCGTCAATCACTTGTCTACGGTATTTAGTTACCAACACAAGGTGAGAATAGAGTAGAAATTCTGAATGGTGATTCGTGTCGAATACCATTGTTCTATCCACTCATTTCTCCTATAGATTGATAATAACGTCGAACAAAATAACCTGTCGGGTTTCGAGTTGCCAACGGCAATCCTCATACCGAACGACATTCATCACCCACCTAGAGAGGATGGGCGACTTCTGCCTAATTACGTTAAATCATAACTCTCTTTCAGTAGATAAAAGAGTTGCTTTTCTGTGACTGCACCATTCAAAGCTACACTGATCCAATGTTGTTTATTCATATGATAAGCAGGATAATAGCCTTTACTCTTTTTCAGGATGGAGATGATCTCTGGATCTGCTTTGACATTGACGAGGGGGACTTGACCTTCGCCTTCTATACCTAATTTGTCTTTTTCAACAGATACGATCAAACCAAACCATTTACCTGTTGATTGATGGCGGAACACGATATAATCTGGAAATTTTCCAAACGGATGATCCATTTGGACGGCTTCCAAGGTAGTAGCAAAATCGACAAGTTTTTCTGTCAAATCCATCGGTAAGTTCTCCTTTCTGCCAATAAACTAAATTAAGTGGTCATGAAATAATTCAACTATGCTCTAAGTTGATTCTAGGATGTATTCGATCAGATTGACTAATTTCTTAACATTGTTCGTTCTGTTTTATCTATTCAATTACCAATCCCAACCCAGCCGAAATAATGATCGCTTGTTCCTGATTGACGATCAGTCCGCGAAGTAATTCCATAGATAGATTGATTTGAGAAAATGTATTCGTTGTAAAATCTAATCCTTTCAGTGGCGTATTGACCCAATTTGAGCCTGAAAGGTCATTGTTTTCCACTACTAGATCTTTCCAATTGCTATCGAAAAAATCAGTATTTTTCAATTGATTGTCGCTAAATCTGACGAACTTCATATTCGTGTAGCTAAAAGAAGAGAGATTTGCTACGCACTCTTCGAAAACACAATCATGCAAGAAGCTGTCTGAGAAATTGGTTCCGGTCAATTTGCATTGCTTGAAATGTACACGATGAAAGCTTGCGCCAAACCATTCTAAATTTGAGAAATCACACTTCTCAAAAATGACATCGCTACATTCAAACCGCTCTAAACGAGATTTTTGCATCGCTAATTTTTTGATATGGCTACTCTTCAACACGATATTGCGAGAACTAAGATAACTTTGATCTTCCCCTTCAGAAAAAATACCTGAAAAGGTTGTTTCATCCTCTAAATAAAAGTTTCCCTCAACTAATTCGGGCAGCTCTGGAGAAGCAATTTTCTTTGCCATACATTCAGCTCCTTTCTATCTATTTGTTTTACTACCCTTATCATAACAGAATAAAGATAAGATAACGTGATTTATCTCATATAGATAAACTTGCTTTTACTCATATCTTATTGCAAGCTAATCGGCTTTATCCCCTGTCGATATTTGACAATGAAACAGCTTTCACCGTACACTATAAGTAACTAGTATTTTATTGTTTAAATAGGATATGTATCTTTCAGGAGGCTTTTATTTTGACTAATTATCATTCCAAACCATTCACATTCCTACGATTGGCATTATACACCCTTTGCAGTTTAAATCTATACTACCAATTCATCACAAATTCGATCTTTACTTGGTCGCTTTATTTGCTTGCAATGGGATTTGTTGCTTATGACGTTTTTGATATGATCAAGACACGGAAATAATCTATTAATTTTTATATGTATATGAGGTCGGGATAGAGATAACTTCTCTTGTCCCGACCTTTGTTTTTTTACCTGCGACTAGTTCGTTAAATTTTTTCTACCTTAATGAGAGCAATCAAGCTTCCTCAAGATTCACTAAGATAAATCAACTGCCATGGTACTGAGTGATTCATGTCAAGACCTGTTAGTTCTCTGTAAAAACATTTTTTATCTTTGGCGATCATTGAAATGATTTCTGATTCTGTCATCCCTAATTCTTCACATAAACTTTTGTTTGTACTTTTGATCAATTCTAATAGGATCTGTAGCTGTGCATCAATATCTAATAATATTGCTAATTTCAGAAAAAGAGTGGCATCTGTTTGCTGATAAGTCATTAGGAATTTTGTTCGTAAATCAAGATAAAATTCAAACATTTCTGGATGTTTACTGATAAAAGAATGATTGATTACTCTCTGATCATAATAGGCCAAGTATTCTTCAGGCGTTTCAATTCTTTTCGTTTCCATTCGCTCCCTCTTTAAAACATTAAAAACCACATTAATGTTTCTTTTAAGATTTATTTGTCAGATTCACTAAATTTAATTACGCTTACATTTTGATACTTCACTCAAGAAAATAATTACAAAAAAATATATCTTTCTTCACAGATTATTTTTATATTTACTCATTAATGAAAGTAACAGATTCTATATTTGATGTGTTCCATAATAACATTTAATGCAGAGAACATCTTACTAGATCCAAATCAGTTTTTCCCATTACTTAAAATTGTTTATGTGAGACTACCTTAAGAACAAGCCTCTTTCGTCGCAATAATTAACAAACAAATTGAACTAATAACACTCCTAATTTCTAACTTCTTCATGCAATTTTACAGTATTCAAATAATACTTCAATTGAATAATTTCATAGTTTTCTGAAATTTATAGATTGTTGTCATTAAGTTATTTTAATATAGTTATTAGGTAATATTAATTATCAATCTGAAAGCGATTTGTTTTTTAACCTTACGCTAGTGCAAAAGTGGATTGCTAAAAAAAAATAGAAAGGACGAATATCCGGTAATTAATGGTATTAGTAGCTCGTTTATCTACTGAACACTTTGAACCACTATCAAAAACTGATCATAGAAGTAAAACCAACTCATTTGATACTGATTAAAATAACCATGTAAAATCGAACGCTCCAATAAGCAAATAAAAAACGTTAACCTTTCACTCAAAAGATAACATAAGTTACTTTTAATTTATATGAATGTCCACTACTCAATTTGAACATTACTCTCATATTCAACATATAAGAAACTTAGATCTAATGAGCTCCTAACTAAATGAATACTATGATAAAAGCAATTCTCCTTTACTCTTTTATTAAAAATATACATCTGAAAATATTCTAGCTTTTTTTTGAATTTCTATCTCACTTGTTAACAAATAAGAAATTGGAAAATTCCAAAAATATATCTTTAACTTTCGCAATGGATGCAAGCCTATGCTCTATTTTCTATTCCCTAGAAAGATTTAGATAGGAGGTAAAAGTTCTATTGAAAAATTTTCAATTAAATTTTATAACAGATAAAGTAAAATTACGTTGGTTCCAAATCTTGAAAGAGTTAGAGTCTACTGGAATCTGTACGACAGCCCAACTGATTGGTATGACAAACAGTACAGCCAGGACATTAGTCAACGACATCAATTATTTGAGAGAATATTTCGAGAACGTCGCGGATATCCAATCCTCGAAACAAGGTTATTCTTTAAATATCCATTCTTCAGAAACCTACCTAGAAAAAAAAAGAGCGATTCTCGAAGATGAACCACTCTTTATTATTCTTGAACAAATTTTTTTCAACGAACTTCAGTCTATTTATGATTGTGCAGATTATTTTCATATCTCTGAGAGCACGATGATCACGTACGTTAAAAAAATTGCAGATCAAGTAAAAGAATTCAATATCACCCTTGAGCTAAATCCCGTCAATTTGATCGGATCAGAAGCCGATATTCGAAATTTTTATTTTGCTTTCTATTACGAATCAGATATTACACCCCACACGGTTTTTCCATCAATTGCGACGCAAGAAGTAGTGATTAAAATTGTTAACCTATTGGAGCGTCCTAATCAAAAAGTTTCTTCATTTGGTTATTTTAGTTATTTATTATACCTCTCTATTGAACGGATATTATGTGGTTGTATGGTGGAACTCGACCCTGAATTAAAAGATATTGTCCTTAATGATCCAGAGTTTCACCGACTTTCACCTGCATATTCGATTGTGAAGGATTATTTTAATATTGACCTAACACAAGAAGAAGCCATTTTTATTTTTAGTTCTGTTTTATGCCGTAGAGGTATCGAAAATCCGAAACAGGAAAAATATTTTTGTGAAAGGTATAATCGATGGCCACTAATAATAGCGCTTACAAGCAGCTATTATCAAATGATCAAGAGAAATACGCACACACAAGCACACGAGTTAATCTTATTAGAATCTTTTTTCACGTCCATCAAGCTACGTAGTCTATTGTCTAAAAGCGGAAATAAAAATATCCAAGATACAAATGAGTATGCCAAAACCTTGTTTAGCAATGAATATAAAAAAAATCGAGCTTTTTTAGAAAAAAATCCCTCCTTCCATCATTTGTTCTCTGATGATCATTTGGATGATATCTGTGCTAGTTTAACGATATTCACTGAGTCAATCAAAGAAAAATATTGGAAAAACCCTACGAATATCGCATTTATTTTTGAAGGAAATGAGTATATCAGTCAACATCTCGAAGCCTTAGTTCGAAAATATTTAGGGGGATTTCAAAATATCTACTTTCTTCGTCCAAATGAGCTATGCGCCTCTTATATTGAAAATCATGAGATCGCTCTCTTAGTCACGAATTACAATGAATACTTGACATTTTCTTCGTTAGGTCTTGAATGTCTTTTATTAAAAACAGTACCTGATGCCTCAGATTGGAAAAAATTACTAAATAAAATTGATCCTCAATTATTGCAAAAATTTAGAACGCAACATTAGTAAAACTTACAGTTATTCATTTTTTCTACTGCATAATGTAGTGATCCAAACAAGTAAATACAACTCCACCGATTCGGAGTAGATGGTCTTCGGGCGACTCTTTCAGTGAATTTATACTTATAATCATCACTTGCTACATCTTACATCTAAAAAAGGAATTCAATTGACCTTAATGTACCGATCAATTGAATTCCTTTTTATTTTTTTCATTTCCAGTCAATTTTAATCACCACTGACTGGTTCATTCTATTCGATTTTTAGGAGTGGCTTGAAACGAGTAATTGATGTGCGTCGTATAGTTTGTTGCTTTTGCATTTGCTGTATTCGGCACATTTAGAAAGATACTGCTCTCTTTATTCGAATCATCCCCAAAATTATAAAACCATGTCTGCTTCTCTATGAATAGATTTGCATCGATCAATTGAATACTATTATTATTAGGAATCAAGATCCCACTCGTGCGGATGATACCTAAATTATCTTCATTGCCGATTTCTCCAGTGCTTGAAATGGCTTGTCCATTTTTCCAACTAAGTTGGGCACCTTTCAATTCACCTGTTTTTTGATTAGAAAATTGTTCTTCTTGTTTGATGAACAAACTCCAGCCACTTATTTCTGATACCGGTCGCTCATCTGTCACCTGAACAAAATTCGGTCTGGAAGTTCCTTGCGCCGTACCGCCTACCTGACTCGGTAATGCATGGTACGTTTGTGTTTTAGTCGTAAGCGGTTGGGTCCCAAAGTCCCAATTACTTGCTTGATCGATCGTTAGCTCTCCATCGACCATACCACCGACAATCAATGTGGTAGCAGGAACAAACGTTGCATCCCGAAATGCTAATGGCGTTTTCGGATTGATGTTTCCTACGTGATTATTCGTCTCTGGTGGATTCATGACACCAGCTTCACTAGCAGAACCTTGGTGATCTCTTAAGAAGACTTGGATGACATCATCTACTGCTAAATTTAACTTCTCAACAGCAATCCTGATATCCCCTTTATCATCTATGGTAATGAGTGTAGGATCGATTGTTTCTCCATTATGAGTCGCCGTAACCTCTACCTCAGGATCGTCGGAATGACCTGAAATAACCCGCGCATTTGCCGGAACTAAATGATTGGAGAAAGTCGCAGGTGAAGGTGGTATGATAGGAAATACGGTGACATCTTCCACTTCATACACATTTTGAAAATCGCCTTCCATTTCACCTGCTAAAACCTCAACATCTGTTATACGTACAAGATCGCCTGCTTGTAAATATTCGTCAAGTTCGATTTCAAAAACGCCGCCTTGTGGCTCTTCATCATAGATACTAATACCTGGTTTTTCCGCTGTGTGACCATGTGTCAAGGTTTCGTATGTCTGAATCACTGCCCCATCTCTTTCGATTTCCACAGTTACCTTCACTTCATCTTGCCACGCTGGGCGGCTGTCATGGAGACCAACTGGCATACGGATCAACCCGTGGATTTTTTTATCCGCATTTGTCGGTACTCTCAATTCATTCACGATTGCCCAACGTGCATTGTTTGAGCTGAGTCGAGAATAAGAAGTCAAGCCCGCTGAGCCAAATGCTTCAAAATCGAAACGTTCTGCTGGTTCCATTGAAGTGAGCGTAGAAAAGTTAGTGCCAGAGAAAGTATAATCCATATTGTTCGAGTGAAGATACGGATCGGCATCTAAGTCTGTACCATCTTTCCAAACAGCAAAATCACTTGCAGTAGCAGTTAAAGTGGAGCTCGCAATATTACTAAAAATATTCCCACCACCTACACGATTATTCCGATAGTCCATAAATAGCGGATTATCGAAATTCACAGTAGTTGAACGACCACGAAAAATACCTGCATTTGCGCTTGCCGTACGACCGGAAGCTTCAAAATAACCTAAATTACTCACTCTGATCTCACCATTTCCACCGGCTGTATTTCCACCGGCTACTGTCGCATCACTCATATCCAATGCGGGACCATCATTCGCATAGATTCTTACTTCTGAACCCGGATCATTGACAGAAAACCCATTATTTGATCCAGCAGTATAATGGATTCCTTGGTTTCCACCACCTGTATTCCCATTATGAGCAATACCAGTCCCCTCATTAACTACTAACAATCGCCCCGCATTACTAACAGTCACTTGATTATTACTGCCCCACATCCGGATTGCTGGCGCCATTTGCGCCGCCCCCCCTGCGTTACCTTTTCTCTTAGTCACGGTCATATCCCCACCATTGATATTAAATTGATAGCCACCGTGCGTCGTTCCTGTATTATTTGGACCGGAACGTAAGAATCTTAAAGTAGCATTCGCATTATTTGCTTCAAGTTGTCCAGAAGGACCTGAATCTAACTTTAATGTCGCCTTGCTATTTACATTGAACTGTCCATTGATGCCTTGCAAGACTAATGCAGAGGATGAGTTCGCCCAAAGTGTGATATTTGCTGAATCGGATGCTCCTACAATTGGCTCACGCCCAATTTTTTCTGTTTCTTCTTCGCCTAACTTCACAGTGGATACACCATTTACAGTTGTTGCGATATAGTTACTTTTCGCATTGATACTTGTCTCTTTATTCTCTGCGAGGAGTTTGACATAATCACCATTCAATTGTATCGCTGTCGCTGCTTGCGTTTCCGCAGTTAACTTTCCGCCTTGATTAAGTGATAAAACAGCATTCGCACCGTCTAAGCGAATCCCTCTCTTCGTACCCGAGCGGACCAATACATCCACGCTAGCTCCTCGAGTAATTTCCATAGTAGGAGCATTTCCTTTTAAATAGATACTATTATTCGTTATGACGGTGTCAGCAGAATTAGTACTTGGAACTGCGACAGATAGTTGTGATTGGTTGTCAACAACCATTTTTGCTTGATTTCCTTGAAGAGAAACATTAGCAATTGCTCCGCCTTCATTTTCTACACTCATATTACTTTGGTTATCTAGGGTAAATAAACTAGTTTCACCCGTCAGAAGAACAGCTCCACCGGTACTTGTTGATTTCGTTGTCAAGTCACTTCTATCTAAATGGACAGATGGCTCAGCCCCAGATAGTTCCACTGCTCTTCCTGTCACGGTCTGTATGTCAGCCTTAGAATCTGCAAATGTAATACCCGCTTTCTTTCCTTGTAAATATATGCCATTGCCTGTTCCACTGTTGACTGTCAGATTCAGTTGAGCATTTTCTGAAAGAGTCGCTTTTGACTCTTCCCCGTAAAGTCCAATCAAACTATTCGCACCTGCGGTAGATACTAAGGCACCTTGCACGTCTAGCGTTGCACCATTTTGCATACGTAACGTAGAATTTTTACCTAATGTGGTGGTGCCGAGTTGATTGATATCCTCGGTTCGGTTCCCTGTATTTGTAATAGCAACAGCACTATTATCCACAGTTAACATCGCTTCTTGATTCAACAATCGAATACCTGCCCCGGTTGTCGCAGTCATCTTCAAATCACTGTCATTGATCGTCATTGTCGGCGTTATACCAGTCATTGTCAGCCGATTGCCTGTACTAGAGTTGATCGTTACATTACTTGCGTCACTTACTTCAAAAGTTGCATCGTTCCCAGACATGACTAGACTATTTCCTGTAGTCGATTGGATTACTGCCGTTGATTTAGCTATGTTGAATGCGCCATTTGCACCTGTAAGGTTGATGGAATGCGCTGTATTCGATTGACTTTGCCATTGACTACCTGATGCCACATCGATTGTTGGGTTTTCCCCTGTCATGATAATTGCCTGTCCACCTGTAGTTGTCGCATTTAACCTTCCATTTTCCAGCTCAATGCTCGATTGATTCCCTGTCATCGAGAGCGCATTCCTACTTGTAGCGTCTGTCGAAGTAGATGCTGCACCATCCGCTTGTATCTGTAAGTTACCGTTGTTTTTCACAGAAACTGTCGCATTGCTTCCCGTAAAATAGACGGAATTTTGCAAAGCGGTTGTTCCACTGTTCGTAATAAACAGTTCTGCTCCATCTGCGACGGTCAGTTTTGCATTCGCACTCGTAAATGCCAACGCAGAATTTTGAGTATTCCCTAGCTTCACGACTGCCTGATTTTCTACGATAAATTCTTTTGTCGTAAAAAGCGCGCCTGGTAGATTGATCCTATTATCTATGGTTAACCCACCGCCAGTTATTCGTACCACTGCGCTTGAGATATCAGCTACTCTAAAATAATTGATCGATGAGCTGTCTCTTGAAACATCTTCCATTTGAAGGGTCCAATTTTCACCAGACGATTGCCCGATAACAAAGGGATTGGTATCTGTTTTATTAAGAAAAGTATTTTCAATTCTTAAAGTTTTGCTCTCAGTAGTCGTCAATAAACGCACTTGTCCGGTGCCGATATTCAAAGTATTCATTTGCCCATTGATTTTTAGTGAACGATCAATGTCCAAGTTTTCTGGACTGATAACTGAGCCTATATCGATCGAACGTTCCAAATTGATGATAGAAACCTCTGGATTGGCGAGTGCACTTAAAAATTCTGCACGAGTCGAAACCGGTACCGTTGCTCCTTGAAAGACATTTTCTTCGTCCTGTTTCTCTTCCGAGCGATTTCTTTCTTCCTTTGGTTCGTCGTTTTCTGACTTTTCTTCTCCTGAAGAATGGTTCGGCTCAGCCTTCATGATTTCTACTTTAACAGTTGCCACTTCTCCTACAGTTACTGAATAGGTTCCTGCTTCTGCAAACATCACAGGTACGGTAAATTCCTTTTTCGGAGTTTCTGATGATAAGAGCCACTGGTCGAACGTTTCATCATAACTGCTACTCATCCCTGATGACAATTCATCTTCAATGATCTCAGCAGTTGACGGAAGTTTGATTGCCACGTTATCCACTTCTTCTGTACCTATAAACGAAAGGGCAGTTACCGTCTTTTCAGTTCCCTTTATTACCGCTTGCTCAAAAGAAAAAGCGGGTGCCAGTGACTGGGTATCCTTCACTTCAGCTGATTCTGTTGATTGACTATTACTGTTCGGCGTGTTTATAGGTTGACTCCCTTGATCGATTGTCTCCGCAACAGCGAGGAAAGGCATACCCAAAGTATATAGTGCAAAGATTGAAATACTTATTTTAGTCATCATTTTACATACTTTTTGACGCATTGGTCCTCCTCCTCTAGTCATCTGTTTTATTTTCTGAAAGTGTATCCATGTATTTTTCTTGCATTAGTTTTGCTTTTTTCTTATTTTTGTATGACGTATAGGCGAGTACACTAATAATGATCACGATTAGAACGATTGCTGCAATCAACCACCAGTTGGTATCTTTAACGGAAACATCTGATTGGTTCAAGCGTCTTGCTTCGTCTGCTGTCACATCAAAAGTTTCTTCCCAAGTCCATTCATGTTCGCCAGAGCGAGCCGTCATATTCAGCACATATGTCCCGCTTCTAAAACGTTCGCCATTGAGTGAGATTGGAAAATTAAAATTGGAGTTAGGTGCCATTTGCATCATCTCCTCTGATGCTCGATATAAAATCGTATCAGATCCTTCTCTACGTATCGAGGCTTCCACACTTAGTTCATTCACAAAAGTAGGTAAGAAATTCTGAATCGTCGCACTAAAGGCGTTTCTATAATTTATTTGATCCGCAAATACATCTAAAAGCGCCAATTCTGGAACAATCGTTTGTGTACGATCATTACTCGCTACGACACCAATTACATAAGAAAAAGAATTGATGATCTGCATTCCTTTATCCTCAGAATCCTCTTCCTCTTCTTCTTGTGCCACTTCGCTTAGTTGTAAGCCACCGGCTAATAATCCTTCTACCTCATCCTGAGGCATAGTGAGGGTTGTAACGATCCGTTTTTCCTCTCCTGCTTCTAAACGAATGGGTTCATCTTCGACATCCAGTAAGTCCTTCATTTCCACTTTTAATGTAGGATCGGGCTGGTCAGTTTCTCCGCCATATTCAACCACACCATTGATATTTGTGTAGGCAGTATGAGCTGTGATCGAGAGATCGATCGGGATATTTCTAACATTTTTCACCACTAACGTGAGTTCTTCTGTTTCTCCTGGTTGCAATTCCACATCAAAGTAGCCTTTATCATCCCCAAATTGACTTTCAGGCGTAATTGTGCGAACACTAAAATTTAGTTCACCATTGGCAAATACCTCTTGAGAAAAACCAACAAACCCGATCATTACATAAAGCATAACCAGAAAAGATGCTGTAAACTTGTTCAATAAAGGCATAGTTATCTCCTTTCTAAAAAACAACGATGCTGACTGCATCGTTGTTTTTTATCAACCTTTCAAATCTCTAGCTAGTTAATTGATATTTGCCGGTGTTGCAGACAATGTCCATAATAAATTAGTCGTATATTTGGAATTAGCATCTGTACGTGTTGTGCCAGGTACACTTAATTGTACAGAAGGATTAGCCAATCCTCCATCTACTTCACTGTCTTGCACTAAGTTGGTTTTATCTCCCCACATGGCAGTACTTAGTCCATAGCCTATGTTGCTTCCGGCAGTCATGATCACGCGGCTATTTTCCGGAATCAACGTGAAACCTGAATTTATCGTTGGTAATTCGTCACTTGTATTTTGAGCTGTCCCATTCGCAAACTTGACTTGAGCACCATTTAAGCTTCTTTCCCCATTCGTAAATTGTGCTTCTTGTTTCAATGCCAGGTTCCAACCTGTTAGGTCTTCACGTAAGTCACGTACTTGAGCAAATTGTGCACGTGCAGCTTGTTTTGTCGCTTCATTGACCCATGGGCTATTCATATCAGGATTAGGAAAATCAGTTGATTCTTCATCGATGTCAAACCACCAAGCGGCAGCTGGATAAGATTGATCTAATGCTGAATTTTGACGTAAACCAAAATCATAATCACCAACATATGCAATTGCAAAAGCACCATCTTGAGTAGGAGGTACGATGACTTCTTCTGGTCCCGGGTTTGGATCAATTGTTTCACCGTTGTCCTCATCCGCTTCACGATATTGAATCTGTCCATTCGTTTTTAGTGTTCCATCCTGATCTGTATCGTCTGCATGAACAACCATACTTCCTGTTGCTAGACTTGCTAATAACACTGACATTGATACTAGTTTTAATGCTTTCATTTATTCGTTCTCCCTATTTGTTTTATTTTTTTGTAAAACATCTACTTGATAGTGCGACTTGCTCGTTTATTTTCTTATCTCTTCGTTTTAACCAAGTTCGAATGACCCATAAAAGAATTAGTAGACCCAGCAACCCGTAACTTGGTATCACTTGATTTAATTTTGGTAATTGTCCATTTACCTGTACATATTCGTCTCTATCTGAGGGTTGCGCCTGCTCTTCAGAAGGTGGTTGTGGTTTAGGGTCCCCTTCATAATCAATTTCTCCGTAAAACCCTACATTCTTATTCGTTTCTACAGAGGAGCCTTCGGCCGCAAAGAATTGAACTGGTTGATGAAGCATCCCAAGAAACAATAAAATGGTCCATAACAAATACCAAGGCTTCTTTTTCACATTTATTTCATTCCTCCTATTCTAGACAACTACATTTATTTTCTTCTAAATAACATTTTTATGACTCAAGTTTGTTTTTTAGAAGAGTACATTATATACTTTAAACAACACACGTATTCTTTCGCAATTAGCGTTTTTCACCATACTCTGAAATTATTACTATTTACTAATTATACTTAATAGATATAATTTACTTAAAATTAGCTACACCTAAAACAAAGAATCAACTACCCTAAACTAAACTGATCTATGAGAGGTGGGTACATTGAAAACATTCCAACTGAATTTCATTACCAATAAACCACTGATACGATGGCTTCAAATCCTCAATGAATTTGAAAAGAATGCTTGTTGCAACGCGAATGACTTAGCAATACTTACTGAGAGCACTTCTAGAACAATTGGTAAAGATATCTGTCAGATCCGAGATTATTTTGAAGATTCGATCACGATTGAATCTACCCATCAGGGGTATGTATTCAAACATTTAAAATTAGTTACTTACGAAGAGAAAAAAACTGCTTTACTTGAGAACGAGCCACTTTTTTTAATTCTTGAGAAAATTTTTTTTGCTGAATTATATACCCTTGACGATTGGTCCGATCAGTTACATCTCTCTAAAACGACCCTCTTGAAATACCTCAAAAAAATCCAATCACAGTTAGTTCATTTTGATTTGGATATCACGCATGATCCCGTAAATATCATTGGTCAAGAAGCAGATATACGACATTTTTTTTGCACGTTCTTTTATGAATCTGAAATCACTCCGCACACCATCTTCCCTTCTGTTTCCGCTCAGCAAGCGGTGAATGAAATCAGTTGTCTGTATAAGAATGACTTCTATCGAAATACCTCATTTTTCTTATACACTTACTTACTTTATATCTCGGTTGAGCGATTCATGCAGGGAAATACTGTGAACGTAAATAACCACTTACGCTGTGTCCTGACTGATCGGATGCAACAAGTACATGCCGAAAAAATAAATGACGTAATTGAAAAATATTACGGCATCCGTTTGCCTGAAGATGAACTGATTTTCTTATTCTGTAGCATTATTACACAGAGAAAAATGAGTGATATCATTGTTGAAAAACAATTTTGTTCAACATACAATCAGTGGCCAGAAAGCAAACGACTTGCAAAAGAGTTTCTAGAGATATTAGACTGTAGCGATGAAAATAAGCTCGTCAATCTGATCTTTTTAGAATCTTTTTTTACAACCGCGAAACTGAAAGAATATTTGTGCATTTCTGCTAATCGAAATACGCAAGATATCAATCGATTTATTAAAAAAATCTTCCCGAATGAGTGTCGTAAGTACCAATATTTTCTAGAAAACAGCTCGGCTTATCATTCGCTATACTCTCATGACTTTTTAGTAGATTTCGCTTCTAGCCTAGTGATCTACGTTGAAACCATTCGAGAACGCTACTGGAAAAACAAAAAAAATATTGCCTTTCTTTTTGAAGGCAATAATCATGTCATACAGTTCATTGAAGCCATATCGAATAAATATTTTATGGAATATCAATGTGTGTTCTATCCAAACGCTAGTGAAGTAAACAAGAACTATCTTCTTAAAAACAAGATTGATTTTTTGATCACTAATCATCCTGAACATGTAGAAGAATTCCAAGAAGTAACAGAATGTATTCTTTTTCGGTCTATTCCTTCTGCTTCTGATTGGAATCGCTTACTCGAAAAAATCAATCCGAAAATCATCAATCAATATTTTTTAGCTGACAAAACGAGCTTTCCCTCATCCATATGCGAATGATAAATCCACCATACTCCAATGGCCTTTCGAATGGGTCTTTGCTAAGCAGATTTTAACTATGTCTACGATTACTCCTAACCTTGGCTTACGATTATTTTATCAGCACCTGTATCATGAAATGCTTGTTGTTTAGATTTGCAAATATGTATCGATTTTTAAGACAAAAAAACTCCCTCAAATGGAAATAATCTTTGAGGGAGTAAAAACGTGATAACGTTAGTCGTTCATTGATTCAGTTGAGGGAAATGTATCTGGGTACAGCTGACTAGCACTTCCAGCAGTATACTCTCGATAACCATTGAACCCTAAGAAATTCTGTGTAAAGCTATTGATGTTCGAAGAAACCACTTGACTTCCATTTGCACCACTTAACTGTGTTTGAAGATGAGCTGTCCAAGCATGAGTCGGTGTTGGTCCAAAATTATTATTCGCCCAGAAAGCATTTCGAACGGCATTGATCTGGATATTTGTTCCTAACGTATGGATCAATGGACTAGAATAAGCGGCAGAACCCGTTTGTCTTAAATGGATTTGGTAAGGATTATCAATTGTTAAATGTCCAGATCCAAGGACTTTTACTACTGGCTCTCCACCAGTATGATCTGCTTTAAATGTTGAGAATTCCCCCACATACATCCGACCATTTGTTGAAATTTGTACAGGTGATAAAATATTCGAATTGACAGTCAAACTACCGTTGTTGATCACATTCAATTGATTCGCCACGATGGCTTCATTCATGATCACTTGGGAGCCAGAGTCGATTTGCACTAGACCATCTGTTCGGATAAATGGTTGTTGTCTCTGTCTTGTTTGTTCATTCCCAACAACCAACGTATTCCCAGAAAAACTTACTGTTGAACCAGAGACACCTTGTATAAATGGTTGTCTGACTTGGTTTCCGTTTGTAACAATTGGTCGATTCGAGCTAGAGTTAAAATGAACATGTCCACCAAACCCTACATGTAGGGAATGATTATTATTCATATTGATAGTCGAATTATTGAGGAAATTGATTGTCACCGCTCGATTGACTGTGTTTAGACTAGTTAAAGCGCTATTGAAACTTGAAGTGACATTGATTACTGACACATTTGAATTATTGATGGCACTTCTAAATCCAGACCATGTTCTTACGGATGCAGTTGTGCGATTTTGATCATCTACAAAAAATTCCACGTCCTCATCATTTGTAAATGTTTCCCCATACATTGATAACGTTTCCCCATCTTTCAGAAAAACACCACCAGCAGTTTCGCCTTCTGTCAATAATTGTGCTTCTGGTACGATTTCACTTGCAGCGACATTCATTACTGAAATTGGGCCAGCAAGGAGCATACCACTTAATAATAAGGTACTCATCAGAGTCATTCGTTTCATTTTCTTTCCTCCATTCATTTGATAATTTAAGATTAACGAAGAACTCACATTGAATCAAAAGTGTTTTTTCGTGACTATACGAAATTTTTTAATTGATTCTTTCAAGGTTCTTCAAAAGCTGTTGTGATTTCTACTTCAATCATGTTACTCCGGGAATGTATCAGGAAATAATGGCATCTCCATTCCAGCAGTATATTCTCGATAAGAATCAAATCCTAAAAAATGATTTTCAAAACTAACTGAATTTGAACGAAGAACTTGCGAACCATGGGGGCCACCCAGTCGTGTCTGTAATTGACTATTCCAAACATGGGTGGGACGAAAACTCATATTATAATTCTCCCAAAAAGCGTTTCTCACGGCATTGATTTCCATGAGTACGGCAGAAGAATCGATCAATGGAGCGACAAGCCCGCCGAAGCCAGTCTGTTTTAAATGTATACTGTACGGATTATCAAAAAAAATCTCCCCGCCAGTCATTTTGATCACTGAATGACTCCCCCCATGCGTCACTTTTAACGAAGAAAATTCACCGACTCTAATCGTCCCATTGATCCCCATTTTTATGGGGGTGATTTCATGTGCGCGTAATTCTAAACGACCATAGTTGATCACAAATAAATCATTTGCTTCGATTGCTTCATGTATCCTTACATTGGAGCCAGACGGAACCTCGATCAATCCTTCTGTTCGAATAAAAGGTTGCTCTCTCAGTTCAGTTGAACCATCTCCGATGACCACCTCACCTTCTAGACGAATCGTACTCCCATAAGAACTTTGGATAAATGGTTGCTTTAATTGATTTTGACTAACAAATATAGGCGACTTGGCGTTCGCTTTGATTTCTAAAGTAGAATTCTTTGCCAGCTTGAGTGCATGATTATTTTCTAAATCTATACGAGCAGCATTGATAAAATTGATCGTCAATGGGCGATCAATCGTATCCAACGAATGAAAGGTCGTATTGAAGCTAGCTGACACATTGATAACGCTGACATTTTGATCATTGATAGCATTTCGAAATTGGTACCACGTTCTTACCTCCACTGTTTTACGATTTTCCTTGTTTACGACATAGTACGCCCCATCTTCACTGATAAAATGATGGACGTTATCGGCTAATGATTCACCATCTTCCAGCAAAATCCCATTGACCGATTCTTTCACTCCGATTCCAAGATTTGTTTGGAAATCATGCATTGTCGCTTCACTTGTTGTTGAACGTACAAAGAGTAAGCCTATTATTCCTCCTAAAAAAAATACCAAATTGAGCTGCATAATTTTTTTCATATCTAACACGCCTTCCTTTTATAAAGCGATCATACCTGAAAGCAAAATGGAATATCAAAAATGTTTTTTCTGCAAAGCAAGAATTTTTCTGTTTTTACAACTAGAAGTTGTGCTCATTCGGCATATACATCCACCATGAAACGAACAAACCAATAAGCCCCTTTCAATGACGGAGACCTATTGGTTTGTTTCTTCTTTATTATTTTGTTTTTAGTAACTATTCTTTTTCGGACGTTTGTTACCTGAGCGATGATTCTTTTTAGTCGAAATAACAAGCCAGGCGGTAACGAATAAATAGCCAAGCCACAAGAAACGCTGACCGCTCAAAGCGTTTGTTTTTGGTAGCTTCCCTTGTTTTAGTTCGGAAATATCAGCGACAAGGGTGTGCTTCTTGTCCTCGTTTCCATGTGATCCATTGATCGTTATACTTTTTTCTGTGCTAGTGTCTTCTCCAATTCGTCCAGTGACAGTGATTTGTCCCGTTGTCGTATCTGCACCAACTACCTCAGTAAGCAATCCATTAGCGATAATAAAGAATAGTCCCGTGATATAGAACAACTTCATTCTTCTTTGCATACGATTGATCCCTTCTTTTTGGGATTTAAGTGATTCTTTTTTAAGCTACATTAGGAGAGAAACTCAAAACTAATTTAAATGTTGGGTTTAACTCTGCTGAGGCATTGACCGGCGTGACTTTACCAGTGAAAGTAAATTTTCCTTCATTCGTCCCTTGATTTCCTTGGAGTCTGAAAAGTTCAGCTACCGTTTCTGTTGGCTTGCCATCTTCAAACAAATCAATCGTATTCACTTTCAATGAGTCTACTTCAGCCATATTCGTTGGTGTATCTACGCCAGAAACGGAAGCAATCACGTCAACAGCAGAATTATTCGTAATCGTGTGTTCAGGTGACGTAATTGTGGTATGATTTGAGGCTTTTGTTGTGTAAAATAAGGCGGTTGTTGGAATCGTCACATTGATCCATTGATCCAAATCCTCAGGATTTGGTCCAGGTGTCGTATTATCGAATTCACCGATGATCCCCCGTACAAGAACGTCTCCTGACGTCTCTCCTTCACGCCCGTCAATCACTTGCTCCGCTCTAGCGATTGTCCCAGTTGCCATAATCCCTGCGATTGTTGCTGTACTTAGAAGTGCTGCTACTATTTTTTTCATCTAAATTCCCTCATTTTCTTTTTTTTTAGTTTTTAACGATAATCATTACTTCCGCCTCAGTGACCCCTTGTTTTTCTTTCGTTTCAGGATCATAAATATTAACGGTGGCTTTAGCAGGATACTCTCCTTTAGTTAATTGTTTTTCCAATTTTACATTCTCTACGAATTGGTTTGGATGGATGGCACCCGAAGAATAAATCAACTCTCCAGTAGAGAGTAAAGAAATATCAACTGCGATCGGATAAACATTCGTCCCAGGATTGACAATCTCGATCGAGCCTTCACTCTGTCCGTTCTCAAAGACGGCTTCTGGATTGATTTGTAATGTAAAATAATTGGCATCGGCTACTTCTTGCGCACGTTCCGCCAAGCGTTGATCAGAGGCATCACCAACTGCTGGTAAAAGATCCGCACTGATCAATGGAACCTGATCTTTTGATTGATTGAAATAATAGGCAAGACCACCGGCAATCAACGAAAATAGCAAAAACCACAAGAGCCATTTACGCTTATTCTTATTTTGTGCTTGGTTCGTTTCCTCCAATGGCTTCACCTCCTTGTTAACTATTTTTTTCTTTAAATTCGTGGGACGAATCGTAACACGATTCGGTAATTAGGTACAAGTGTGCTCTCGTAATAGCCCCCTTGCTCAAGTTCAGGATGATCAATCCACCGTGGATAATCCCCATAAAATTCACCTGATAAGGAAAGCGGTGTACGATCTCCTTCTGGTAAACGAATTAAATGTTGCTCCGGCATCGTTGCGTATAACTGTTTTTTTGTCTCCTGCGTTTGGAGATTCAAGCGCAACAGTGGCTTCGTAATATCCTCATAACTAGGATCCTCCACATTACTTTCTACATAGTCAAGTGGATCTTCCCCTTCTTTCAAAAGAACGATTCCAGCAGAATCATCAATAGCAACTTGATTGATATACGTATCAACAGCCACCGAGGATTGATTGTGGATCTCATAGGTTTGGCTTTCAAACTGACGGTTCGATTCTTTTTCGTCATACAATGATTCAAAAATCATTTTGACAGGAATCGTTACCCGCAAATGTTCAACTTTTGAGGTCAGATCGATACCGATCGTCATCTGATACGCTTTATTGCCGACTTCAAGAATAGCGTAATAACTTCCGTCTTCTTTACTATCTAACGAAAGATCTGTCTCAATGATGCGAAAATCATTGGTCATGTCTTCTTCAGATAAGATGTTTCTTGCTTGCGCACGACTTTCTTGGAGAATGAGCGCATGTAATCCTTCGACTGTCTCTAACTCATTGATCTCTGAACGATCTAACGTAAAGTTATTGCTCCGATAATCAATACCTTTGATGACTGTTTGCTCTTCTGTCACATCCCCAGTCGTATCCCCAGAAGGCTTTGACAGCTTGATTTCGACCTTTGACTCCGTTTCGAGCCGTTCATTTTCTGCTAAGTTGATTTGGAAGGAACGAACTTTCTGTTGGTTATCTTGATAGTCTCCCCAGACTATGCGAGGAGAATCTTTTTCAAGAACAACTGTATTTCCTTCTGTGTTTTTATAGGTAATCGTCAAATGATCCACCATTTCTGTGGCATGACCGTGAATCGCTACAGATTGGTCACTCACAGGGTCAAGTTTGGCAATGAGTTGTTCAGGAGGAACTGACTCCCAGATGTACGTACCTGGATAAGTGCCATCATAGTTATTCATAAACTCGGTTGAGTTTTCAAAGGCGATAACCCCAGTTCCGCTCGTTAAACTTTCTTCTAAAACCCACCGTCCTGTATATTGATCAGTTATTTCAATCTGTGGCAAATTTGTCTGACCTCCTGATGGTGGAAAAATAGTCTTTTCTCCCAGAACGATTGTCTTTAAAGATGTATTAGCAAACATACCTGCAACTACAATTAAGTTTACTGTATTCCAATTACTGATATCTAATTTTGTTAAAGAATTTGCACCATTGAACATAAACATAGTAGAAAATAAAGCTGAGGTATTCCAATTTCCTAAATCTAGTTCTGTGATTGAGCTTGCAAATTGGAACATGAAGCTCGTATTAGTTACCTTAGATGTATTCCAGCTACTTATATCCAATTGAGCTAAAGAACTCGCATTTTGGAACATGGCACTCATATCTGTAACATTTGACGTATCCCATTCGCACACATTTAATATTTTCAACGAGGAAGTACCATTGAACATAAAGCTTATATCGGTCACATTCGACATGTTCCAATTATTCAAATCTAACTCAATCAAAGAAGTTGTGAAACTGAACATCCCTCTCATATTTATTACATTTGATGTATCCCAATTAAGTAAATCTAATTCTCTTAGACTTGATGCACTGGAAAACATATGCATCATGTTTTCGACGTTTGAAACATTCAATCTGCCAATATTCTGAATTACTTCAAGATTTCTTAAGCTTGCAAACAGACGCTCTGAATTTTCTGGTAGTATCACTTGATCGTCCACGATAATTTGTTTGACCGAAGAGTAAGTTTTCCATGGAGCATCTGCTGCTTCGCCAGCTTCCCCACCATATAATGTGATTGTTTCAGTCTCTTCCTCATACGACCAAGGGACCGTTCCCCATAGATTTTGTTCATGTTCAGGCTCATAAGTATAGACAACCGTTTGTTCTTCTACTCTAAAAGTCCCAGAGGCATTTTCGGGAATCTTACTCAATTGCCAACCACTAATGCTTAGCGCTTCAGTTATATAAGTTTGATCAACTAATCCAGTCAGCACGCTAGGATCAGCTAATGGATTCCCTGCCTCATCTTCATGCTTTACAGTAACATTTCCACCTTGAACTGGTTCAAAGACTGCACGAATCACAGAGTTTCCAGCTTCCCTTTGGTTTACACTAAGATCTTCGCTATTTGGATTAAATATAAATATCGGACCTGAAACGACTTCCCAATGTAAAAATCGGTATCCTGGGTTAGGGAATGCCCTCATATTCCCTAACCCTCCTCCTATCGGAAGCCATACGACATTTGATCCTGAATCAGTTCGTCCAGGATTGCCTCCAGCGGGAGGGCTTGCAACTAATTCTAAACGATACTCAGTCGTACGATTAATTCCCTCTTTACTATTTTCTAATTCTTCTGTCTTTTCTGGATATTCCGAAATCGCTGTTACTTCATGATTATCAGAAGAGCTTGACTGATCATCCGCATAAGTAAGTTGAAACGGGAGATGGTGCAAAAGCAAAACCATGATCAATAATACCTTTCCAACGATTCGGCTAATTGTATTTATATTCATACCACTCCTCCTAGTATTTGACCTACTGTATTATTCTTATTAGAAACTTATAGCGAACAAAGTTTAGACATTCTTTTTATCAACTGTCATTTTTTATTGGCTCGAAGATAACTCTCTTTCAAAAATTCTGTAAGTCAACTTGCATGTTTATTACTTCACTAAGATTACATTGATTTTTTAATGAAATAAAATCATCTATTTCATTAACGTCTGAAATAAATGAAAAAAAACAGTCGCTATTTTTATTAGCAACTGTGGAAAAATATTAATTATAGTTTTTACGATAAGGATTTATTTTTCTTTCTAATCGTTGCCAATCATGTTCATCTGGAACAGCTTTTAACAAGAGAAAATCGCTCTCAATGATGTAATCTAAAAGATAGCGATTGTAGTTTGTCACAATTAAATCAATATGTGCGGCGTTCAATACTTCTTCTGCTAGATAATAAAACGGTAAAAAAACTAATGTATGTTCACTCCCAAATTGTTGACGTACACGAGTTATAATTTGTTGACAAACAAAATGATCCCCTTCCAGAAGAAAGTAAATTGTTTTACTTGGTAAATAAAAATCGAAAATCAAATTACTATAAATCGTTAAACTCACACTTATATCTTCCATGTATTTTGAAGAAATAGAGTAGCTTTTCCTTTCTTTTTTTAAAAAACCTAAATTCCGCTGATAATTCTCATTATCTGAGCGTATGACTGCTTTTTTTATCTCTATCGCCTCTTTATTTAACACAGGTGATAACAAATCATTTATTTTTCTAGATAGAAAAAACGAGCGTAAGAATGTTGTGATTTTTTGATCAATATTTTCAGGGAAATCAAATTCCTTTAAATATCGATTCGTGAGTTGAAAAATTTCTGTGCCTTCATGAAAATCTTTATAAAACTTTTTCTCTGATTCTTCATGATCTAGGGTACGTTTACAGATAGTGACTAAATAAATCCAAGCGAATTCTTCTTTTGATAATTCGACCTTATAAAGTTTCTTGATGTCATCTTTCAAAGAATGAAGGAGAGAGAAATTCTTTGCTTTGTATGCTAATTTCGCTAATTTTCTTGGAATCTCTATAGAAAAACCCAGTCCTGCACGTTTGATTGCGATATAAAAAGTATAATAAAAGGCTGCTGGCGTAGTTCCAGATCCAACCTCATCTTGGCCCAATTTATTGCTTAATTTTTTTAAAACCAATTCATGTAATTCAATATCAGGAACAAGCGTATAGGGCGTTTCTACTCCTTCATAATAAAAATCTTTGAAGAATTTTCGCAAATTAGCTTCTCTTCCTTCAATCGACACAGGATTAGATACCCACTCTAGTCCATAACTCTCTAAAACTGTGGTTGATCGATTCAATAATCGCCGAAAGGTACTCTCTGAAAAATGATAGAAATGTGCAAGTTCATCGATATTTGACAATTCCCCTAAAAAAATATTGCCGATAATTTCAAATAAACATTCATTTTCTAATAATTGTTGTTTTTTTTCTTGGTATATCGAAGTTTTTTTTTCTTCAAAAAGGATTCCACTATTGCCTGACTCTAAACTGATACAATCATCAAAATAGTCTTTGATGTACTTGATATCATTGGCAATCGTTCGTTGTGTCACTTGGATTTTTTCGGCCACTTCTCCAATCGTAAACAAACGTCTTCGTTCAATCATACTCAATATTCGAAACAAACGGCTCGTCGTCCGATTACTGATAAATGCCAATTGTAAGTCTTTCAATTTTTCCACCTCATTTTTTAAATGAACACTTTTCTTTATACTTACATATAAATAACACAACCAATCGGAATGATAAACTATATTGTTTCTCCTTGAGAAAAAAACGAACGTAAAAGTGACAGATCTTAACGTTCTATTTTGCTTCTTAAACCTTATGGTAGTTATGATTTATTCAATATTTACACAACGCTTCCTAAATGATCATTCGTACCCATTTTTATATTTTTTTCAGGATTCCAAATGAATCCTACTGTTAAAAACAGCGTTACCAACAAAGTCATTCTTTAAATAAAAAGGACTATTTTTGCCAACGGATCAATCTTATTAATTATTAACCATGGATGATCCAAAAAAACTGATACCCCTTACATAAAACCAGCTTATTTATAACAATTTATTTATGTATTTTTACTTGTTATCCATACACTCAAGTTCTGGATCTCCCTCAAAATCCATTTGTTATTATCGTTTTTTGTATTCCATGCTCTAGTACCTTACAAAAAAATCCAATAAATAAAAAAACATATCTTTCTCCTTCGTCAGATAATACGTAGGAGAAAGATATGTTGAATATTTTTTCATATCCGATTAAATAATTTATTGGGATCAACGTGGAACTTTCCATTTCAATGAACTATTGCTCCCTTCTCGCCCAATGCCGCCAAGTCATCATTTCATGGAAGGCAACATGCACATCTAATTGCTTCTCCGACGCTCCACCATTTGCCTCATCTGCCCATTTCAGCGCATACTCTGGTACCTTTGCCAATTCAGCATGCATATATTCTCTTCCAAATCCAATAAACTGAGCGTTAGCTGCTCTATCTGGTTACTCTCCAGATAAAAAAACTGTGCCTGAAAGAATGATTGGTTTCCCAACATTTCGTGCATATGCTAAATGTTTTTTAGAAGCCTCTGCAATCGCATTGGCTGTCATTCTAAAAGACATCACTACTGTCGTATTGGCTTCTTCGATTATCGCCCGATAAAGTAGCGTTTCTTTGCCGCGATACGTTACTGGATATCGTTCACGATCCCACCACATTCCAGTCGACCAGTCAAAGGTCGTGTAATCTCCATATGCATCCGTTGCACCAACTGCAAAATCAATCAACTGTTGCATCATTCTTGCTTGTACGTCATATCCTTTATCCCAATAACGATCTCCCGCTCCATCTCTTAATTGATTCGGTTCAACATTCAAATGTACACCAGCAAACTGTGCATCTTTTGCTACATTTTGATACGCTAAATACCCTTTCATCAATTGATGAAAACGATTAGGATTGTCTAGCCAAGTTCCATGATTACTAAGTAGCAAATAGACTTTAATCCCCCTGTCACTCGCCGCTTGAATAAAATTTTATGTGGGGATAACTACATTAAGCGTTCCAGAAGGACCAAAAGTGTTACTCGGATTTACCTCGCTTAACCTGGTTTGATTCAAATAAATCTCTGTTATCCCATTGTTCTTTGCATAGTCTAAATAACTTTCACTATGCGCTAAACTCAAATTACTCGTATCCCACCACCAGACACCTACGCGCTCAGTGTTTGGTTGGAAAAATGATTCATCTGCCTGTACGACGACACTAAAAAAAGTGCTGAATGTAATAGCAAATAAAATCGTTACAAAAATGTTGACGAAGCTTCTTTTTTTCATTTGATTCATTCCTCCTGTATACGTAAAAGTAGGCGATTCTTCTTTATCAATGAATAGTGACAAAAAATAAGCCCTCTCCTTAAAAATCATTCGTCAAACTTTTGAGGATGATTGCTTATCTTTTAGTCATTTATTTGAGTAAACGTTTTTTTCCTAGTTATCTATGATGATTATGGCGTCGGCACAACCGCTTGGAATTGCAACACCATATCAAACGTCGGAACGATCACATCTGACGTATTTGTATTAGGAATCGCTGTTCCTGTAAAGCCAAAAGTCCCAACAGGTGCTGTTACACCTTCAGCTGTATTTTTTGTCAACGACATGAATGCTGCTGGATTACTTAGTGCCGTTCCATTTGTCACGATTGGAATCGTCGTATTCTGACCAACTACAGCTAATTCTAACGCTGATAAACTATCTAGGTTCGTTGGATTTGCTAAATCAGTGATGTTGATATTCACGTCCCACGCTGAATTATTTGTAACAGTGTAGCTTGGTGATTCAACCGCGGTATGCCCGGATGCACCGGTTGTAAAAAAGATCGCCGATGTTGGCACAGTTACGTTGATCATTTCATCTGGATTTGTTGGTGGATTGACACCAGGATCGACGGTATTATCTAAACCAACACGACCTGTAACTGGAATATTTCCATCTGCCTGTCCATTAAATGTAGTGGCTGCGACAGAAGCAGCACCTGCACCTAATAACGTGCCCATCATTGTAACTGTTCCGAATAACTTAGTATACTTCTTCATCAAATTTGCTCCTCCATGTTCTATTGATTGATTGGCAAACAAGAAATCATCGTTCGCATCAGCTAGCAGCCACTTCCAATTCAGATGATCTTATCCAATACTTTCGACTTCTTCTATTCAGCTAAGGAAAAGTGACTTTATTTTGACCAATATTTACTGAGTTTTGGTATTTGTGGTGGATATAGGCTGGGCTGTTGATCAAAATAAATGGTCCAGCAAAAAAACAAACCATTGCGGGTGGCTACTTCACTTCGTTTATTCGCTATGATCCAGCTGGATCATACCATCTCGAATTTGATAGAAGCTGCTAGTTGATACAGACGATGATTCTTGTTCATTGTGTTCAAATTGCATCATTCTTATAAATATTCGAATGGTCTCTAAACGTGTTTCTCTTTTTTCAGAAAAAGGAATCGGCTACTTAGTAAAATCAAAAGAATTCCAGCTAACTGCACCCATAAATTTCCTTCACTGCCGGTTTTCGGTAATTTTGCAAGTAAACTCGGCTTACTCTGTGTGCGATTCGGTAGTTTTGATGTGTCTACGACTAAAACATCTCTATTATTTCCGCTTGTTCCATTACCTGCCCCTGGTCCGGTATTTGTTCCCGTACCTGGTTCTTGTGGTGTGTGCGTACTACCGATTTGCCCTTCCACACGCTTGAAAAATACTTGGTTTTCTGAGGCATGAACAGCGTAGTTAGCACTTGCTAAAAAGATAACTCCTACAAACAATAAAAGTTGTGTCACTTTACGCATGAATGTACCTCCTTTCTTTAGATGATCATTTAACGTTTTTAATTGTTGATCGTGATGACAATCTCTGCTTCTGTTACTCCTTGTCGTTCATTCGTTTCTGGATCATAGATATTGATGCGGTCAATGGCTTGATATTCCCCTTTTTCAAGTGGTTTCTCTAGTTTTGCACCAACAATTTGTTGATTCGGATGAATCGATCCAGAAGAATAAGTCACTTCTTCTGTCTCCGCTAAAAAGAGATCGACCGCGATTGGATACACATTGGTCCCCGGATTGACAATCTCGATCGTCCCTTCTGATTCCCCATTCTCAAACACAGCAAAAGGGGCAATTTGCAAAGTGAAATAATTGGCATCTGCAATCTCTTGCGCTCGTTCCGCCATTTCAATGTCGCTTGCATCTCTCAAACCTGGTAACAACTCTGCACTGACGGTTGGTACAGGCTCGTTTTCTTGATTATTGAAATATAAAAAGACACCCCCAATGACCAAGAGAAGCAACCCAAAAGCGATCCATTTCTTTTGATTTTTCTTTGCCATTCATCTTTCTCCATTTCTCTGATAAGATTATTGCTCCATTCGCTTAATATGAACTAATGTGACAGATTTGGCCCGAATCGTAGAACTAGGTTGAAAGTTGGTGTTGCATGGCTGCTCCCTTCAGATAATTTTTCAGCTGCACCTGTAAATGTGAAAGTATTAGCTTCTTCAATCGCTAAATCGAATAATCGAAATGCCTCCGTTTGATAGCTACTACCATGATGGATCAGTAAATTTTCTTTCCCATCTCCCACTATATTCAATGCTTCAACGATGTCCATGTTCTCAAGCTCTGTGGGTGCGACTACATCAACCGAAATAGCAAACGGAGATTCATTCCCGATCTCATAGTCCGGTGAAATGATTTGTCGATGGTTTGATGAAGAAGTAGTGTTGAAAACGGCAGATGTTGGAATTCTTACAGATAGTAACTCCCCCAAGTCTTCAAAAACCGCCACCAATTTAGTGTGTTCTTCTCCCATCATAAAAGTAGTCGTGGATTCTTTCTCATCTGCAATCGTCCCTTCACCGCTTTCGATACGCCAATGAGAAAATCGCCAGCCAGCATCAGCTGTTGCGTTGATATCGATTATTTGACCACTCTCAACACTTGCGACATCTTGAGAAACAGTTCCTTGACCTTTTATTCCAATAGTAAGACTTGAGAAAATCCGCGGTTGCCATACCCATGTATCAGACATAGTCGTTCCATCATACGTTGTTGCTAAGTCTGCACTCGATAACACATGGGTGCCACGTGGGCGTTCAGATGTTCCTGCACCAACATTTCGCCAGAAAGGAAAATGTGTATCTGTCTCTCCAAGTTCAGCCAGCCCATGATTGACATGAAATTGGAAACCCGTTCCTAACGTCAATTTTTGTAAAGGCGCATCGCGAAACATTAAGGTAGACACTGCTGTGCTTCTCGAATCAAAATTTGCTAGATCAAGTTCACTTAAATTGGCGCAACCTGAAAACATCAATTGCATATGCGTTACCTTACTCGTATCAAAATTGGATAAATCGAGTTCTGTTAGTACCGAAGCATTCTTGAACATCCCCATCATATCGGTTACATTACTCGTATCAAAATGACTAAGATCTAGTGTCGATAGATTATCTAACTCACTAAACATTTGCGTCATACTTGCCACATTACTCGTATCAAAACTAGAAATATTCAAGTTCTTAAGGGACAACATGAAAATAAACATGTAGCTCATATTTGTGACATTACTTGTATTAAAACTGGATAGATCTAGTTCGGTAAGTGTGTCTGTATACTGAAACATACCCGCCATGTTTACTACGTTACTCGTATCAAAGTTAGAAAAATCCAGTTGATTGACCCTTCTCATTCCAGAAAATGTGCTCATCATTGATGTAACATTACTTGTATCAAGAGAGGTGATGTCTAGTTCAGTAACTAATGATAAATAATGAAACATGTAACTCATGTCTGTCAGATTACTTGTATCAAGATGATGCATCCCCTCAACATGTTGAACTTGTTGCATCCCTTCAAAAAAACCTCGCGTACGACCACGTCCTCCGAGTTCTCCCCAACCACCTTGATCACTATAATTATTCGTTCCACGTTGAGAGCCAACTAGTTGAATGTCACCTGTTAAAACGATGCGATTAATGAACGCAGCTAAATGGGGTGCATTAAAGTAAGCATCTTGCTCATAATTTCCTACAGGATCGTTCACTTCATCAAAAATACCAGATCCTAATGTCAGTGTCCTCGTATCATCAATCACCCAAGGAATCGTACCAACTTGACCTGTATATACCGCATTGATACCAGGTGGGAGTGCGATTTTTCCCATTTCGCTAGGTGTATCAGCCCCCTCTTCTTCCATTTCTGGCTGATCCACTACTGGTCTTGCTTCTTGAACTGGTAAGACATCTGCTTGATTCTCTTCGTCCTCCTCCTGATTTGCTTCCAAAGTTGTTTCCTGATGACTCTCGGAAGCTGCTGTTGCTTCTTCTATATCAATTGATTCATTAGTAGTCACTAACTGATCATTCACTAATCCATCTGATTGAACATCTGGCGTGTGAGTATCGATTGCTAGTACTTGTCCAACTGGTAAAAATAGCATCATACTCGTTGTCAATATAATCAATGAACGTTTTTTTAAAATAGACTTATTCGTCACGATTTTTACCCTCCTCCAACTGTTACCCCAATAGTATTTGATGATTGATTAAGATAATTTATTTTTCTGTAGAAATATGTTTGGTATATTTACCAATAACAAAAACCACAACAAAGCGCTTTGTTGATACACAAAGTGTAGCATCACATTATATTTTAATCTATTTATAGTTTTAACTCGAGCCAGAAAAAAATCTGTACTAATCATGTTAAAATTATCACATTTATACTTTCTCTTCCTAATTAAATGTTATTTTATTTCAATCAATTAATTTTTAACCTGATTTGTTTTTTAGAATACTGAAAAAGAAGTTTTCGAATATTATTTCAGCAAGGATAAATGATTAAGAATAGAACGTGGAAATCCATCACAACAACCATAGAATTTTTTGATGGTTGTTTTATCTTTAGAATTATTACAAACAATATAAAATGATATTCGTTTTTTATTTCTTTTTTTTTGATTTTTTATCATTTATCCGTGGACTGAAACAAAAAACCTTCCGACCAATGAATGAGCGGAAGGTTTTTTCTATCGTAATATCAGCTATTTTCTAATTTAATCGAATAAATAATTTCCAAATAAAAACGTTCGAGCATACGAGATTTTAAGCGTTCATCAAGTCCTCAAACAATGGATCGATAATAATGACCGTAACGAATCCAAGGACTAACACGACTTTCTTTAATTCTGCATAATCATGTGCGATCTTTGATAAACCTAGATTCTCTAATGTCGTTAAGGTGCGATCCATCAGTTCAATTGCTTGCTCCTTGTCGTGCTTTAACTGTGCTAAGCACCCCTCATAAAAGGGTAAAAGAACAGCCTGTTCAATATGTTCCTCACCAATGACACGGCTTTTCCAAAGATCAAAAAGTTTCGTTGCATAGTCCGCTTCACCGAATAAACAAAAAACGGAAAAAATGGTGATAAACGTTTGATACAAAATATCTTTGTTGCCTGGTACTTTTTCAAATCGTTCACTTTTATCATTTGCCATTTTTACATACTGCCATAAAAGTTCAGGTTCCATTGAAACGGCGATGCGAGAAAACAATTTTAATTCATACACTCCCCATGTAGTAATATCAGCTAAATATTGCTTTGCTGAATCTAGCAGATGACTGTGTGTCGAACTGGCATCAAGCATCGAGATACCATTGAAAAAAGATTTTTTTGTCTCATAATTGAAACGGATCAATTGTAAAAAATGATCCAGCTCCATTGAATAATTATGATGATAGTAGGTTAGCAATTCTTGGTAGTTCGTTTTTAGTTTTTCTAATTCTTTTAATGAAGTCACATTTGCTGCGCCCATATACCTACTGATTGCCACATGCAATGGTGAATGTGGACTTTCAGAATGTAACACAATGAATTCTTCAAACTTCACTTCTAACTTTGATAATATAAGATGGAACCTTTCACAAGAAATAGATAGCCGACCATTTTCAAATTGAGATAGCAAAGAAATAGAAAGTTGTTCATCCACTAATTCTTTTAGTAGCATCCCTTTCGCTTTGCGTATCGCTTTAATGGTCTCTCCATAATTTTTCATCCACATATACCTTAAATTATTTTAATATAAAATTCACCATAATCTCATTATTTTATATTATAAAATCAATAGAAAGATACAATTAATTTAGCTAAAAAACACAAATGCAGATGTTCTAAAGCATTGATTAGACAATAAAAAGCTATCATCTACAAAACTCAATTTTTGTAAATGACAGCTTCATTTTCATTTCTACGAGGCAAACTGGCTATTGTATAGTTCACTATACATACCATCTTTTTGTAATAACGTTTCATGATCGCCAACCTCAACAACATTTCCTTCTTTCATGACTAAAATCACATCGGCATTTTTAATTGTCGAAAGACGATGAGCAATAACGAAACTAGTCTTTCCTTTCATCAGATGATCCATCGCTTTTTGGATCTCTAATTCTGTTCTCGTATCGATACTCGATGTCGCTTCATCCAATAACAGGATTGGCGGATTAGTCAATATTGCTCGTGCAATACACAGCAGCTGTTTTTCCCCTTGAGATAAAGAGGCATTCTCATCATTCATGACTGTATCGTAGCCATTAGGTAACGTTCGAATAAAATGATCCGCTCGTGCCATTCTTGCGGCATCTACGATCTCAGATTTCGAGGCACGATGACGCCCATAAGCAATATTCTCACTGACTGTTCCTTCAAACATCCATGAATCTTGAAGAACCATTCCAAACAACGAACGTAGATAATGGCGACTCATTTTTTTGGTGTCCACGCCATCCACTTTGATCGATCCGGAAGTTGTCTCATAAAACCGCATCAACAAATTGATCAACGTTGTTTTCCCAGCACCAGTTGGTCCAACAATCGCCACCTTTTGCCCGGCTTTTACTTCAAAATCCACTCCATCCATCAATAGTTCTTTCCCATAGCCAAATTGAACATTCTCAAAAGAGATATTCCCTTTTGGTGCTTTGATCCTACTGTTTACTTGACTATCTTCTTCCATTTCCTCTTCATCGATGATCTCAAACACTCGTTCCGCGGAAGCAATAGCAGATTGTAGTGAGTTGAATAAAAATGAAGCTTCCGTCAAAGGCTCTTGGGACATCTGGATATACTGGAAAAAAGATAAGATTTGACCAATAGAGATGCGAGCTCGGATAACAAAGATAGCTCCTAATCCAGCAATCATGACATAACCGATTTGGTTGAATAATCGGATGATCGGCATGATTGCAAACATGATGAATTGTGCTTTCTTATCATCTCGATACAACTGATCAATCGAATTTTTTGTTTGTCCGATGAATTCTTGCTCTAAATTAAATGCCTTGATTTCTACCTGTCCTGAAAAATATTCTTCAATCTTGGTATTAAAAATCCCAACAGAACGTTGGCGATCTGTAAAAATCTTATTGCTTTTTATTCCCACAAGCATGGTGATGACTAACCCGATCACTATTGCTCCAACGCCAATCAACGTCAACGTTCGATCAATGCGGAGCATTAAAATGACTGCTCCAACAATGGTGATTGCTGAGGTGAATAAGCGCATGATCGCATCCCTTAAAATTTCATTCACACGTTCTAAATCATTGGCGACACGACTTAAAATCTGACCTTTTTGATTGGTATCATAAAACTTTAAAGGAACCTTTGTTAGCTTTTCACTGACCTGTTCCCTCAAAGACAATACTAATTTTTGAGATACTGAAGCCATCGCATACTCTTGAAAATAGGAGAAGATCGAACTGAAAAGATAAACCCCTATCAACAATAGAATGACTTCAGATAACCGTCCAAAATCGATCGAAATCGCTGTACCCTCGCTAAATGATAACGCCACACCTTCAAAGATGATATTGATCGCATCAGCAAATATATTGGGTGCCCATAGATTCAGCAGCACACCTAAAGTAGCAAATAGAAAAGCAATCAGCATTAGCCATTTTTGTGGTGCCAATGCTTTGATCATGCGCCATAGCGTTTTTTTACTATTTTTCGCATGATCGATTGAGATTCCTCCTCCGCTATCCATCACGTCATACGTATTATTGTTCTCTGAGCTCATTTTCCAGCTCCTCCTCACTCAGTTGAGATTTTGCGATCTCAAAATAGGCACTGCAATTTTCTAATAACTCTCTGTGTGTTCCTTTTCCAACAACCTTACCTTCATCTAAAACGATGATTTGATCCGCTTCTTTTATTGAAGTGATTCGTTGTGCAATAACGACCATCACCGATTTCTTTGTGACTTCTTTCAACGAGCGTCTCAATGCAGCATCTGTTTGATAATCCAATGCAGAAAAACTATCATCGAAAACATAGATTGCTGGTTTTTTCATGATCATCCGTGCAATTGACAACCGCTGTCGTTGACCACCAGAGAAGTTTTTCCCACCTTGCACAACGTTTGATTCATATTTTTCTGGAAGCTCATTGATAAAACTTTCTGCTTGAGCAATCGTGGCTGCCTGTTCCATATCTTTTAATGAAGCTTGTGGATGACCATGCTTTAAATTATCAGCGATCGTCCCACTGAATAAGAAAGCTTTTTGTGGGACAAACCCAATTTTGCTACGCAACTCTTCTTGTGGTACATCTTTGACGTCCATACCATTTAAGATAATTTCCCCACCCGAAGCTTCTAACAACCGTGGAATCAATTTTGCTACCGTACTTTTCCCTGAGCCTGTTCCGCCAATGATTGCCGTTGTCGTTCCTTTCTCACAAACAAAATTAATATTTTGCAATACTGGACTTTCCGCATCACGATAAGAAAAGCTGACATTTTTAAATTCTAAGCGTACATCAGAATGACCATTCAAATGCGCCCCGCCGTCAGTGATTTCAGGTCGATAATCTAAAACTTCAAGAATACGATTGGCACATACTTTTGCTCTTGGCAAGTTGATTGCTGAAAAAACAGCCATCAATAGATACATCAAGATATTCATTGCATACTCAATGATCGCCATGATATCACCGATCGCCATGTTTCCCGAATCCACTCTCATCGCACCAAACCACATGATTGCCACTGTAGAAAGTGACATAACCAACATCACGATCGGCATCATCACTGCAAACAGTCGATTGATTTTGATATTCAAATTCGCAAAATCAACAAACGAAGCATCCATACGTTCCTTCTCAAGTTTTGTCCGATTGAAGGCTCTCACCACTCGAATACCTGACAAATATTGCCCGACGATCCCATTGATTTTATCCAATCCCACTTGTGTTTTCTCAAAAAGGGGAAAAATCTTCAAAGTGACCCAGCCGAAGACAATCGTGAATAGAATAGCTGTGATCAAAATGATCAACGCCATATAACCATCTCGTATGTAAGCCAATATCAATCCAACGATCATTACAAAAGGCGCAGGAATCATCGTTTCAAAAAACATGCTGATCGTCGACTGCAACTGCTCGATATCATTAGTTGCTCGTGTGATCAACGAAGACCCGCTAAAATGCTTGAAATCTTGATAAGATAATTGTTGTGTATGTTTGAACAAACGATCACGGATATTTTTAGAAAAAGTCGTCGCAATCTCTGCTGAGTAATACGTGGCTAAAATTGAGAAAATACCTGTCAGTATCGCAACCCCCAGCATGATAACCCCTGTCGTTTGGACATAATCCATATCTTGCATGACCACACCTTCATTGATGATATTAGCCGTCAAGGTAGGTAAATATAATGTTCCTAACATCTGCAATGTAATGAACAGTAGCAACAGGCCTACTTTCCATTTACTTAAATGTGCCGTTTTGAATAGTTTTAGCACGTTGATCACTCCTTTACCTCTTTCATTTTCAAACCATTTTTTCTTCTTGTGTCATAGCACAAAAATAAGTATACAGTCTCCCATAATAGGAGAGTCAACGGTTATTCAACATGTTTTTTTCACGTGGAGAGGAAAGGGCAGAGATGGGAGGTTTTTAGAAGAGAATGTTGAAATGGAAATGAAGGAATGCACAACTAGAAAACTGTTTATAGGATAAAAAGAAAAAAATGTGATAAGCTCTTATAGATACTTATTACAGCTTTTCGCTTCTATAATATCTAGTGTTGATGACAAAATAGAAATAATCGTTTTCCCTACAAATTGGCTTACTGTAAAGAAAGAAGTAGGTATTATCTCCTATGTGATTCAATTATTATCGATCCATTTACGTAAACCGATCTTAAAACTAAAAACTCGATACTAGTTAAAATAGTCAAAAACCTAGGATAAGAACCAGAGATCACTGTGGTATCTATCCTGGGTTTTTTACTGTCTTCCTTGGTCATAATCCATAATCATACATACTTTTTTTCTTAGAAAATACACTCATTCGTGCAGTTAAAATGGCATTCACCTCTACTTGTCTCTTTGATTTTTATTTTCCGATTCAGAAATCGAAGTGATCCACGATACATTGACCTATGACTGGGGACAAAAAGTGTTTCGTTTTTACGACTACGATAAACATATCGTTGAAGTTTCAGAAAGCATTCAAGGTGTCTTCAATCGTCTATATGCGCAAGGATTGAGCCTTCCGGAAATCGCTGAACGCTTCGGTGATCCACTAGAAATTGTCAAAGAGCGTTACAGTATCTCCTAAACTCCAAGAATAACTAAATTATCCACCTCTAAGAAGTTTGTCTATTCTCAATAGATTTATAGGATATCTTAGAGAATAGGTTCATCGTTAGAAAAACTAGAATATTTGAAGTCAAGGCAAGTAAAAATTGATCAAAACCAAAAATACTCCAATTTAGCAGTATGACTATACCATCTATGAAAAACAAGCCTGTAGAGAGTTTTATATTAAAATATTTTTTTAAAATTATCGGTGGAATGGACGTTCCTCCACTAGAAGAATTTTGTGAATAAACAATGGACATACCTACAGAAAAAATTAGACTCCCCAAAACGATCGATAAAATTTTATTTTCAGTAAACATTATTTTAGGTACATAAGTTAACAATAACGGTAGAACTAAGCTGCCATATAAAACTTTCATAAATACTTGTTTATCTAAATAAATGATTGCTAATAGCAACATAACTGAATTTAATGCTAGCACGACGAGTGAACGATTTACTTGAACAAGGTATTCAAGTAATATTCCTAGACCACTCGTTCCTCCAGCAGCAATATAATGTGGGCCAAAAAACATATTGATACTAATTGATAGTATCCACAGCCCCAAAGTAATCATTAAATATTTGAATAGATTTTTCATATGCGCCTCCTAATATTTTTTAATGCAAGAACACAAAAAGGGATTAGATAAGAATATTCTTATCTAATCCCTTTGGATCCTCCGAAACTTTAATTAAGTTAACACATCTATTCTAAAAAGTAAACCTGTTAATTTTATTTTTTAATTTTGACTCACAGAATTACACCGCTATAAACAATTGAAACTAGTATCCGGCAGAACTCCTTTCACTAATTGGCTTTCGTGGCTCTGTGCACGATCTAGTCAAACTAAAGAGGTATCTCTCAAAAAAAATTTCAGGTTTCACTGCTTATTGCTTATAGTTGCATCTTTCTGTCTTCTTCTGATTTTCCAGTTAGTTGCTCGTTTGTCTGACTCACATTCCATCTCTTACAATGGTCTTTTCACTGTTTCAAATAGCTCGCATGAAAAGCAATATGTTGTTCTACAAATGTAGCAATGGTGAAGTAGCTATGATCATAGCCTTCTTCTTTTCGGTAGAAAACTTCGTGTTTCACTGATTCTGCTGCTGATAAAAAAGCTTCTTCATTGAGCTGGACTTCGTAGAATGGATCAGCCGTCCCTTGTGTGATCAGGATAGGCGGTTGACTGGTTGTTTCTTTTTTGATCAGCTCAGTGGCATCCCATTCACTCCATGTCGCTTGGTCAGGACCTAGATAAGCGGTGAATGCTTTTTGTCCCCATGGTACGTTTGAGGGGTTCGAAATTGGTGCAAAAGCAGAGATCGAAGCAAAGCGTGCTGGATTTTTCAGACCGATCACTAACGAACCATGCCCACCCATGGAATGACCCATGATACTTTCTTTTCCAGAAAGATTTGGGATCAAGGAGTAGATGATCTCAGTCAGCTCTTTCGTAAGATAGTCGTACATTTGGAAGTCTTTCTTCCAAGGTTCTTGTGTTGCATTCAAGTAAAAGCCAGCCCCTTGACCGAGATCCCAATCTTCACTGTCAGCAACATCCCCCCGAGGCGATGTGTCCGGCATGACGAAGGCGATTTGCTGTTCTGCTGCATAGCGTTGGAATCCACCTTTGATACTAAAATTATCATCTGTACTTGTTAAACCAGCTAACCACCAAATGAGTGGGATTTCTTGATTTTCAACAGTGGTTTCTGGTAGATACACGCTGAATGTCATCTCACAATGTAGCGTTTCTGACAGGTGACGATATTTGATTTGTTGCCCGCCAAACGACCGATGTGTTTCAATTTTCTGTAGTTCCATCAGTATCACCTCCATAAGTGAGCATAGTACGAATGGATTCTCCACGATGCAACAGCTCAAGTGATTCATTGATTTGTGTAAAATCTAAACGATGGGTGATGAATGAATCTAAATCAATTCCACCGTTCAAGTAATCTTCCACCATACCTGGCAATTGGCTTCGCCCTTTGACACCGCCAAAAGCCGAACCACGCCAGACACGACCAGTCACTAGTTGGAACGGACGCGTGTGGATTTCTTTTCCAGCTCCGGCTACACCGATAATGATGCTTTCGCCCCAGCCTTTGTGACATGCTTCAAGCGCGGAACGCATCACTTCCACATTGCCAATACACTCAAAACTATAATCTACGCCACCTTGGGTCATTTCTACGATGACTTCTTGGATTGGACGATCGTGTGTTTTAGGATCAACAAAATCCGTTGCGCCCATTTTTTTAGCTAACGGCCATTTTTCAGGGTTCATATCGATTGCAATGATTCGTTTAGCATTAGCTTTTTTCAAGCCTTGGATTACTGCTAAACCAATCGCTCCTAGTCCAAAAACAGCTGTGACAGCACCTTCTTCAACTTTTGCCGTGTTTTCAACAGCACCTAACCCTGTCGTTACGCCACACCCTAATAGTGGAACGGTATCTAGAGGAGCATCCTCTGTGATTTTCACCAAATTGATTTCATTGACGACAGTATACTCACTAAACGTACTCGTACCCATATAGTGATAAATCGGCTCGCCTTTGTAAGAAAAACGTGTCGTACCATCTGGCATTAGACCTTTTCCCTGCGTTTCACGGACAGCAGAGCATAGATTGGTTTTTCCTGACAAGCAAAACTCACACTTCCCACATTCTGGGGTATACAACGGAATCACATGGTCCCCCACTTCAACAGATGACACGTCATCACCAACTTTGACAACGATACCGGCGCCTTCATGACCTAAGACCGCAGGAAAAACTCCTTCTGGATCTTCCCCTGATAAGGTAAACGCATCTGTATGACAGACAGAAGTGTACAAAATTTTTACCATGACTTCCGTCGGTTTCGGATCAGCAACATCGATTTCAACGATTTCTAACGGTTTTCCTGGATCAAATGCTACGGCAGCTCTACTTTTCATTTTTCTTCCTTCTTTCTTATTCCGCTCGTCTGGTTCTTAGTTAGCGAGCGAATCCGCAATCTTTCCACTTCATCGTATCATAGGCTGTGTTGAGAAACAAAACTGACAAACTTGTCAGTATCCTCAATTTCTTTACTTCCATTGGTGAGATTTGTATAATAGCAACTATTGCTGTCGAATAAATAAATCAAAGTGAGGTTCTTTATGTATCAATACCATGAAAAAGAGTTTACCAATACGAAAGATTTAGCCATGCACGTCCTGAGTGGAAAATACAAGATCGTCTTGATTTGATGTTTTTTACAACAACCGATTTTACGATTAAGTGAGATTGAAAAAATGTTACCAGACATCAACCAGCGGATGTTGATTCGCCAATTAAGAGAATTAGAAAGCGATCATTTACTCACACGTAAAGTCTATCCCGTAGTCCCGCCAAAAGTAGAGTATCAATTGACCGAGATCGGGCGCGAACTCTCAACGATCGTCCAACATATCTGCGATTGGGGCGATCATTATTATGAAGTCGTTGCTGATCTTTCAACGGATATAGCGGATTGATTCTGTAAATGATGGAAAGATGGTTTTTCTATCACAGTAAAGACAGTTCTTGAGATAATAAAAAATCCCATATAGTTGATAGTAGAATGAACATCTTCTCTTATCGACCGTATGGGAAAGTGGGGAAGTATTTTAAAAAGTTGGGTCAATCAAAACTCGAATGTTTCCGCTTCCAAAAGCGTCACTTCATCTTGTGGATTTTTGTTGATTTTGTAAGTCACTAATTTTTTGCTCTGTGTGGGGCCAAACATGTTGACTTTGCACAAGATCCAATAGTTTGTCCCAGCAACTACTTGTGTTCCTAATAGCGCAAATGGTATAGCTTCACTACTGTCATCTAACGTTTTGCGTGCTTCTTCTACCAGCTTCTTGTGTTCATCTGTAATCGTTGGTGCGTCTGGAATAGTGATTCCTCCAGCTAAATCAGTCATATCTATCGCCTCCTAAGCTTATATTAAAAGCGCTTACCGATTCTTAAAATAAGGATAATTTATTTTTAAAAAAACATCAAATAAAACAACCTAAAGAATTCCATACACTGAATGAATCTTTTTCACATTTCCCCTCCTTCGCCTATCCACCATACCATTCCCCACTACATTAAAAACCACTAGCCCTCATAAAACAATGAAAACCAGCTGATAAACCAGTATTATCAAAGTCCCCTAACACCTAGCAAATCATGGAATCGCATAAAATCTATTCATGTTTCACCTGATAAATTAAATAACTTTAAATAAAAATATAGATAACTAAATAAACAAAAAAATAAGGTTACCAACAAAAAAACATACGCCAATCTTTGAAGATGGCGTATGTTCTCTTGATCATGCTATTTTCATTTTACCCATTCAACAAGGCACGTTCCAAGAGCGCTCCAGCTTGGTGCTGCCCTTCTAGGTTTCGTTCCCCGGAGAATTTCGACACACGATCCATGTTCGTGATCACAACGATGACCATGCTCTTTTTCCCTTGACTATGGATATAAGGCAAATCCATTTGAGCAATTTTAGTGTCAACGGTTACCTGATCACCGACCTTTACAAGTACATCGAATCCTGCCCCATTCAAGTTGACAGTATCAATTCCCATATGGACTAATACTTCGACGCCATTACTAGTTTTAATTCCTAACGCATGTTTGGAAGGGAAAATCGTAGTGACTTTTCCGCTGACCGGTGCAAAGATGGCGCCATCGATTGACTCGATTGCAAAACCATCCCCCATCATTTTCGTTGAAAAAACTTCATCAGGCACATCTTCTAAAGGAATATATTCTCCTTTAGCTACAGCGTGTAGATTCACTTCGTTCGTGTACTCAGTATCTTCAGCTTGTTCGTTTGGTACTAAAAAATAAGTGATGGCGAATGAGGAAACCAAAGCGATCACTATCCCAAGTACCGCAAAAACAAAATACTGACCGATATAAGCTGGTAAGCTAAAAATACTTGATAAAATATAGCCGTAGATCCGAACACCGAAGAAACTGATAAACGCTGAAGCGATCGAGCTACCGATTGTAGCCGCCATAAACGCCTTCTTATATTTTGATAAGATCCCAAATAGCGCTGGTTCAGTGATTCCTAATAGTCCAGAAACAGCAGAAGATAGAACCAATGATTTTTCTTCTTTTGATTTCACTTTCAAGTAAATAGCCGCTGTCGCCCCAGTGATCGCCATGTTTGCCATAAACATCATCGGCATCAACATGTCATAGCCTTGATTCGCAAAATTTTGTAAGGCAATTGGGGTCATCGCATGATGCAACCCAGTAAAGATTGCAATTGGACGAATCGCACCGACCACGATACCAGCTAACACTGGCGAGATTGAGAATAACCATGCCACACCAGCTGCTAAGAGGTTACCTAAATGAATACTGATCGGGCCGATCACTGTGAGTGTCAACAATCCTGCAACAAACAGGGAAATGGTTGGTGTGAAAACCGTTCGTAACACTTGTGGCAACAACTTATCCACCCAACGATAAATGTAGCTGAGTGCCAATACCGCAAAAATGATCGGGATAACTGTTCCTGCATAATTAAAGACAGGAACTGGAATGAGACCAAACAGTTGGAAAGCAGAGATCGAACCTTCAGCAACCGCTGTCGTCATGGTGGGAAATTGTAAAGTTGCAGCGATCGCAATCGCTAAATATGGATTCGTTTTGAAGATCCGAGCGGCAGAAGCAGCAACGAAAAATGGCAAGAAAGTAAATACGCCACTCGCAATCATATCAATGATCAAATACGTATCCGTCTGGTTCGAAATGACATTCAATGCCACTAAACCGGCCATCAAACCCTTGATCATTCCTGCCCCAGCAATTGCTGGTACGATCGGACCAAATACACCGGAAACAGTATCCATAAATAAGGATACGACGCCTTTTTTCTCTCCTTCACTTCGTTCACTTGTTTCATCTAACCCTAATTCTTTCGCAATTGGTGCAAAATAGTCAGCGACTTCTGTACCGATCACGACTTGCAGTTGTTCACTTTGATATTTTGTCCCCACCACTTTCGGTGTTTTTTCCAACGCAGCATAATCCACTTTTTTCTCATCTTTTAAATCAAACCGTAATCTTGTCATACAATGCCAAGCGTTGTTGATATTACTTGCTCCACCCACATGTTGTATGATTTGTTTTGCTATTTCTTCATGCTTCACATGTTCTCCCCCTTATTCTCATCAAACAATGATTCTTGTTTCCGCTTTCACCCAAATAGTAGCATGTGGAACGCCACTTGTAAAACCAGTCCTTTTTAGTAAATAACCAATGAAAAAGCTTTAATATCAACGTTTATAAAAATAATAACGTAAAATTGGACTGATTTTTAGTCGGTTTAGATGTTTTTATTAGACCAAATTGACAGGATGTTCTTCCCCATGTTTCAATGAGGATGCACATGATTCATATTTATGTATATTGGAGTGAAAAAAATGACACCAACGATCATTACAAATATAAAAAGTTACGCAATCAAACCAGATCGTCACAACTTGTTAGTCGTAAAAGTTGAAACAGATAAAGGCGTGACCGGCTTCGGTTGCGGCACTTTCCAATTTCGTCCTTTGGCTGTCCAGACCGTAGTTGAAGAATACTTAAAACCTTTACTGATTGGACGCGATGCGAATCAAATCGAAGACCTTTGGCAAGTCATGAATGTCAATTCTTACTGGCGGAATGGGCCAATCACAAATAACGCCATTTCAGGTGTCGATATGGCGCTCTGGGATATCAAAGGGAAAATCGCTGATATGCCATTGTATCAGTTATTCGGCGGAAAAGCTCGAACAGCAATTCCTGCGTATACGCATGCTGTCGCAGCTAATCTAGAGGACCTCGATCGTGAAATCGAAACATTTCTCGCACAAGGGTATCGTTATATTCGTTGTCAATTAGGTTTTTATGGGGGAAATCCAACGAATTTAGCAACTCCTGAACAACCACTTGCTGGCTCTTATTTCGATCAAGAAGAATACATGTCCACTACGCTATCCATGTTTGAACATATCCAAAACAAATATGGCGATCGTTTCCAAATGTTACACGATGTTCACGAACGCTTGCATCCTAACCAAGCGATCCGTTTTGCAAAAAAAACAGAAAAGTACAATCTTTTCTTTTTAGAAGATATTCTACCGCCAAACCAAAATGAATGGTTGGCTCAATTGCGAAGTCAATCAACGACCCCGATTGCTACTGGAGAATTGTTCAATAATCCAATGGAATGGAAAGAATTAGTTCACAATCGTCAAATCGACTATATGCGTGCCCATGTCTCACAAATCGGCGGGATCACGCCTGCCTTGAAATTGGCACACTTTTGCGAAGCGATGGGGATACGAATCGCTTGGCATACGCCATCTGATATCACACCGATCGGCTTAGCAGTGAATACGCATTTGAACATCCATTTGCACAATGCGGCAATCCAAGAAAACATCGATGTTCCTGAAAATACGAAACAACTTTTCGGAAATATCCCCACACCAAAAAAAGGCTTTTTCTATCCGATCGAACAAAGTGGGATCGGTGTCACATTCAATGAAGAACAGGCGGCAGAATTTCCAGTTGTCTATCGTCCACACGAATGGACACAAAGCCGTACACCAGACGGCACGATCGTGACACCGTAATTCCAAAAAAAAGCTATCCTTACACGAAATATGTAAGGATAGCTTTTTTTGGTTCCGCTGTATTCCTATTATTATAATAATGAATACAGGTGTAAACCTTAGTAGCTTTTTATGTAAAACATAGTTTTCAAAAATCAGTTTCTAAAGAATAATCTAAAATCTGTTTGACTTGAAGAAAATCGTCTCCTCTTAGACGATCAATAAATTCTTTACTAATAATCCGGTCAGTATCAAAACTATGAATTTGTGTAGCGTTCACTCTTCCACGTATCTTGTAATCATTCAAAGAAACATACCCAGAAAAGTTGTTCCCCCAGTCATTACCGGACAGACAATAATATAGTTCGTTTTTTTATTGTAAGCATTTAAGGAAACAACTAAAGCTGGCTGCTTCCCTCTTATTTCCCTGCTAAAAGAAGGCGTAGAATTAAGTCAGATCAAATCACCTTGTTGAGGTTCATACATTTTTCCCAATCTCCTCTTTTGCAATTGTTTGCCATCCCTCATCTTCATCCTTTTGAAATGGTTCATCCAATAAAAATAGATTTTCTATTTTTGGTGTGAATATTAATCCTCCATTCTTAGATTTATATACGACATATTTTGATCCAGCTTTAACCTGATACTGTTTAGGAATTGAAATAGAGATAGAATTCCCTACTTTACGAGCTTTTACATTAATCATCATTTATCACTCCTCACACAGCAAATTTTATAACGTAAAAGATACTAATACAAAAATAAATCAATAGAGTGTCTCAGACCTTCTTAATCTTTTATTTAATGCCACATTCTCATTAAACACTTATTGAATATTGACTTAAAAAAGGCATATAATCAACTTAAATCACAATAATAATTTTAAGGAGGATGAACATCTATGTCGAATAAAACCCAAGCTGCGAGAAAACTTGTTCAAGTTATTTGGTTGTTACAACTTTTAACTTTGTATACTTTTTTCCTAACAACTAACGATTAATCCTATCAGCTATCGAATCTGATCATGAAGTTACTTATCATGCTCTCTCTAGGTTTACAGAGTATTTTTATACGCGGTAACAGGAACTATAAATTTGGTATCATTTTTACATACAATCAATCAACAATAGCTCAAATAGTTGAAAGACTTATTTGGTTCATACTTATTGTAAGTTATTTTTTTGTGTTTTATATTTTCTATTATAAATAATAGATATAACTTACTTCACTTATCAAGCATTTGTAAGAAAGCACTGATGATTGCGTTTTACGCTTCATCAGTGCTTTCTTCACAATCACTATCAACTAATTCGCTTTAATGTTGTCTTCCTTAACTTTCAAAAAAGCTACATTTTTACAGAAGTTTTTTCCTTAAGCTATTTTGAGACTACTCAAATCCTCAATCAATCCTCGAACGATGGATCTCACGGTCAAAGGGGCGGATGTAAGTCACAGAGTAGTCGATGGCAATGATACTGCTGTATTCATAGACTTGTCCATCTTCTAATATAGCTCGGTTCGTGATTTGCATGGCTGGTGTACCGCGTTTACATAGCAATATTTTTGATTGTTCTTTGGAAGTCGTGATTGGGTCATAACTCGTGATATAGTGAGAAATTCGATAGCCTTTTTGTTCCACGTACTTTTGGATGGAATGTTCGATGACTTCTTGGGATAAGTCGGGAAACATTGCTACCGGCATTTTTGACATTTCTAACTGCTCGATTTTATAATCAACGATTCGAATACGTTCAAATGTCCAAACTTCGGCGCCGTCATCAAGTTGAAAGATTTTTTGCTCATCCGCCGTTGCTGGTGCTTTGTTTAAACTGATCATTTTTGAATGGATCCGATCATAAGGGGTACGTGTCAAAGAATTGAAGATCAAGGGATTTTTGACCCATTTTTCATGGATAAAGATACCTGATCCTTGAACGACACGGACAATACCGATTTCTTCCAGGTTTTTGATCGCTTGTTGGATCGTAAAGCGAGAAACATGATAGATTTCCGCTAGTTTTCGTTGATTCGGTAATTTTCCATCTTTAAATTCTTCTTGATAGATCTTACTCAATAAATCTTGGACGATGAATTCTCGTTTTTTCATGATCTTCTCCTTTACGGGTTACATTCACTTATTTATCTTAACAAAAAAACAACCAATCACAACCCACTCATGATGAGCCAGTGGAGAACGAAACGTATTTAGAACAAAAAAGCCACAAAAATTGGCAAAAAGAACCATTTTTGTGACTTCATCTAATCAATTGAAGTTGAATCTTTCTTCTTGATCTTCCTAATTCAAACGTAATTCTTGACCAGGGTTAAAGAAGAAATCATCCATCGTCATGCCATTCAAGGACAAGATCGTCTCAACTGGCACACCCGTCCGTTGCGCAATTTGATTTGGACCTTCGCCTTCACGTACAACGGTTGTAGCTGCTTGATTGGCTTGATTGCTCGTATCTTCTGTGGACTGTGCCGTGTACTGATTGGCTTGTGACTCCGACGTTTCTGTTGTTTCTGGTGTCGCTTCCGTCGAAGGTGTCGTCTCTTCCGAAGAAGATTCGCTACTAGGTGTCGCTGCTTGAAGTTCCGCACTTGTTCGCAGATAAATGTCGGAGATCCGAGCGACCTGCGCCGTATAACTTGCAGATAGCTGATTAATCATGGTATCTAGGTCGATATCCTCCTTGTTGGAAGCATCTTGGTACATCCCTCTTAATTTACTGATTCCTTCATCCGACAAGGCTTGAAGTTCTCTTGCTTTTCGGTTGGCAATGACCGAAAGACCATTGACACCGTCTTGATTGTTTTGGATCTCTGCTTGGTATTCTTCGATCAACACTGGGGTTTTATCTTCGATTTTCTTCGAATAATCTGCAACGACTGCTTGTAGTTGTTCAGAAATAGCTCCTGAAGGTTCTGTTGCTTCGCTGCTTTCTTGTGTTGCTTCAGTTTCAGATGAAGCAGTAGTTGAAGCTGTGGACGATTGCGTCGTTTCACTCGTCTTTGCTACCGAGTTTTCACTGGCATTGTTTCTACTATGGAGATATAATCCAGTACCTGCACCAACCAGTAGTAAGACTACTGCAACAGCGGCACCGATTTTCATCATACGCATGCGTGATGCTTGTTTCTGTTGTTGTCTTCGAGCTGATCGAACATTGCCACGCTGTTCATTTTCTTCATTCATTTCATTCACCACCTGTTATTTCTGTAAAAAAATAGCGTTACCAACTTTCTTGTAGTTCCATTGTAGCAAATAATAAGCGTTATGAACATTTTTTATTATGTTATTACTGAAGAAAAATCACCATTTTTGATGATTCCAAGATTCTCCATCGATTTCTCCTTGCAACTGCTCGATCCGTTCATTGATTTCGACAAATAAGCGTGACATTTCATGAAGTAAGGCTTTGCCCTCATAATCCGCTTGCGTACTCAATTCGGCTAATTGTTCTGTCAACCATTGATCCATTATAAGGTCTTTCCTTTCATCTCTTGTAGTATAAATGTCAGATCTTCAATATTTTCTTTGGCTTCTTCTAACATCGTTTCGATCATCTGCTGCTTCATCGGTGCTTTTTCCTTGATGCGTTCATTTTGTGCAAATCGTTCGATAAACCAATCGATCCGATTGATCAGTGAAGGTTTTTCGACTAATGTGAGATATTGCTGATAACTGATCAGGCGTTCAAACCGTTGTTCTTGAGTTAAGTACATGAACTGTGCTAAAACAAACGGAGGCAAAAAGGTCATCTGGAATTTATGGGCAATTCGTTGATACGGACGCAAATACTCCGAGATCGTATACTCTTCTTTCCCACCTGCTTGGTATTCTTTTTCACTCACGCCGGTTGTTAAGACGATCCCTAATTCTTTACCTGATAAGACTGTTGTTGCCGCTTCTAACACTTGGTCTTGCCACATTTTCAAATGGGCTGGCGCGCTATACCAATAGAAAGGAAATTGGAAGATGATCCGGTCATGCTCTTTCAATAAAGCAAGTTCTACTTGAAGATCAATTTCCCCATCTGGATAACAAGCTTCTAGATGATGCCAAGTAGTCGATAGCTGGCTGGATGCTTCTTTAAAAAACTGTTGGTTCAACGATGTGTCAATTGTCGGATGGCTGACAATAATCAATGTTTTCATAGCTTTTTCCTCCCGTTTTCTAGTCTAGCATATCCCAAGAAAAACCCAGTCAACAATGCCTTTATGTCTTAGGTTGCCCAAGAAATGATGGCTTGTTCTTCTAATTGCTTTTTTAATTGTTCTGCGGAAACTCCTTTGATCTTTTCGTTATTCATTCGTCTACGATAGTTTGTCGCCGTCTCACCAGTGAATTTCTTGAACATGCGGCTAAATACAACCAAACTATTGAAGCCGACTTGATAAGCGATTGCTTCAACGGATTCTTCCGTCAGAGATAAGAGAAACGCTGCCCGATTGATGCGAACACCAATCATATATTCTTTGATACTGATCCCCATATGATTTTTGAACACACGAGAGAGATGACTTCGGTTAACGGATAATTTTTTTGCGATCTCCTCAACAGTCAAACGCTCGCTGTAATGTTCTTCGATATACTGTACCGCATCAACAGCGAGGGCTGAATAACTTTTTTGTTCTCCTAAATGAACATAGCCACCATCTTCTAATAAGAGCGCGAGCAATTGATACGTCAACGCATTTAATTGCAGCTCATCGACTAGATTTTTTGTCGAGTAATTCATACATGCCAAGATAATCTCCACATATCTAGCAATTTCTGAAGAAACCATCGTGTATTGATCATCTTTGAATAAAGAATGTTGAATGATTTTATCGGCTACTGCCCCACCGAAGGAAATCCAACAGTAGACCCAAGGATCTTCACCATCCGCCAAATAAAAAGTAGAATCACCCGGTCTAATCAAAAAAAGATCACCTTTTTTTAATTGATATTGCTGATCTTTTACGCGATAGACTCCTTTTCCTTCCATCACGATATGCAAAATATAATCTTGACGAATAGCTGGTCCAAATGAATGAAAGGGCAATGTTTTAGAAAAACCGCAAAAGTCAAAGTATAGTTCTTGTGAGATGGATTGATGTTCTTTTTTCAAAAAAATCGCTTTTTCCATTGACGTACCCTCTTTCGTATTTTCTTTATTCTACTATAGATGCAACAAAAAGTTAAATACTGCTCACAGAAATACATTCAAGCAAGTGCTCTTCTTTGATATGATTGAATGGTAAAAACAGTAAACGCCCCATTGTAAACGCTTCATTTAATGGTATAGTTAATTTGATTAGGCGTAAACTGCGCCTACACCAACTACTAATCCAGCACCAAGAAAGGACTACTTAAATGGACATTACTAAAAAAACATTTGGACAATCTGCACATTTGATTACTTTAACCAATCAACAGGGTACGACCCTCGCTGTTACCGATTTAGGCGCACGGATCGTCAGTTTGACATTCATGGATAGAGAGTTGATTTTAGGTTTTGATTCAGCAGAAGAGTATCTCGAAAAAGATGCCTTTATCGGAGCAACGATCGGACGAACTGCTGGGCGGATCGATGCAGGCAAATTCACCCTCGACGGCCAGACGTATCAACTACCTGTCGATCCTGCAACTGGTCACTCCTTACATGGCAGTACGCCAAGTTTTGAAGAAAAAATCTGGCAATACGAAATCATTGATGGCGAACAAGAAGCCACTGTGGTCTTTACCACGACTAGTCCTGACAAAGAGCGTGGTTTTCCAGGGAATTTATCCGTAGAAGTTCGCTATACCCTTACAGAAGATAATATTTGGCGTGTCACAACGAAAGCAGTCAGTGATCAATTGACACTATTCAACCCAACCAATCATGTTTATTTCAACTTGAGTGGTGATGTGACGCAACCAATCGATGACCATACTTTGTGGGTCAACAGTCAAGCCTTTGCTGCTTTACGACCAGATAGCATTCCGACAGGTGAACAAATAGAAGTGACTGGAACACCGTTTGATTTTCAAACACCAACAAAACTAACGACTGTTTTCACCAGTGACTTTCCACAAAAAGAATTATTTGATGGAATCGATCATCCGTTCTTCTTAAAGGACACAGACTTAGATAAAACGGCCGCTTCTCTTTTAAGTCCAGATGAAACAATCAAAGTCAGTGTCAGGACGGATGCATCGAGTATCGTCATTTTCACTGCCAACTTTGGGGAAGATACACCTGAAATGCGCGGGCAACGTTTAGCGAACCATGGCGGCATCACTTTTGAAACACAAATCGCTCCAGGAGCAGAACGTTACCCTTCTTTCGGCGACATATCTTTGGTACCGGAAACACCATTTGAGACGATTACAGAATTCAAACTTGAAGCAAGAGAGGAACAAGACAGATGAATAAAACAGCACATTTAACAACGAAATTCAATGAATTATTTGGTGAAAAAACAACAACAAACTATTTTTCACCTGGGCGAATCAACTTGATCGGTGAACACACGGACTACAACGGTGGACACGTTTTTCCTGCATCGATCACTTATGGCACTTACGGCGTTGCTGCACGTCGAGAAGACAACAAAGTATTAGTTTACTCAACAAACTTTGAGGAAATCGGCGTGATCGAATTCACGCTTGATGACCTGACATTTGATAAAAAAGACAACTGGGCAAATTATGTCAAAGGAATGATCTTGAAACTAAAAGAAGCTGGCTATACCATCGAGAGCGGTTTTGAATTGGTGATTGAAGGAACGATCCCTAATGGTGCCGGACTTTCTAGCAGTGCTTCGTTAGAATTATTAGTGGGGGTTGTTCTGGAAGATTTGTTTGATTTAGCGATCGATCGCTTGACACTCGTTCAAACTGGAAAAAAAGTAGAAAATGAATTCATTGGTGTCAATTCAGGGATCATGGATCAATTTGCGATCGGTTTTGGAGAAATCGACCATGCCATCTTGCTAGATACGAATACATTACACTATGAAATGGTCCCAGTTAAATTAGATGGCTACGCCGTGGTTATCATGAACACGAATAAACGACGTGAATTAGCGGAATCAAAATATAATGAACGTCGCAGCGAATGTGAAGAAGCCTTGAAACGTCTACAAACGAAGCTGGACATCAAAGCTTTAGGCGAATTAGATGAAGCGACTTTCGAAGCGAATACGGACTTGATTGGCGATGATACCTTGATCCGTCGCGCACGTCACGCCGTCACTGAAAATCAACGAACATTAAAAGCAAAAGCTGAATTAGAGCAAGGAAACTTAGAAGCTTTCGGTCTATTATTGAATGATTCTCATTACTCACTCCGTCATGATTACGAAGTCACAGGCATCGAATTAGATACACTTGTAGATGCTGCACAAGCGCAACCTGGTGTATTAGGCGCACGAATGACAGGCGCAGGATTTGGTGGCTGTGCCATCGCTCTAGTCAAAGAAGAGGAAATCCCCGCCTTTAAAGAAAATGTCCATGCACGTTATTTAGAGGTTGTAGGATATGAGCCAGAGTTTTATGTAGCACATATCGGAAGCGGTACGACGAAAATTTAGTTAAAAACAGAAACATGCGTCTGGGCTTGGCAAACAACCAAACTCAGGCGCATATTTTATTGAATCATGATTTTGAATCTAGGTTAAATAATTTTGAAAAAATGTAAAAATCAGCTGTTGATTAGTTGCATCTTATTTTAATTATAAATTTCTTTTTCAGTTAAAAAGACAGAAAGAATGTATTTGCATTCTTTCTGTCCCAAATCATTCTAAAATTCTTTATTCCTCGTATCACTATTTTGACTTGCAACGCTACAAAGTGTTCAGTCGTTTAACCCAAGATCTCAACAATTGCTTTGTTGAATTCAGGCAAGTCATCTGGTGTACGGCTAGTAACTAATTGATTATCGATCACCACTGCTTCATCTTTGACATTGGCGCCAGCGTAAGCCACATCTGGACGAACAGTATCGTAAGCAGTCATTGTTCTACCTTCTGTTAGACCGGTTTGGATAAACAATTGTGGGCCATGACAGATAGCAAATAACGGTTGGTCATTTTTCAAGAAGTAAGTAACGAAATCAACAAAACGCTGATCCTTACGTAATTGATCCGGTGAGAATCCTCCAGGGATCAAGAGCGCATCGAAATCTTCAGGAGAAACTTCATCAATGCTGCGATCGATCGTGAACTCGCCACCTTTTTTGCCTTTGATCGTTTGGTTTGCTTCAAAACCAATCGTTGTCACTTCATTCCCCGCATTTTCCAATGCTTCTTTTGGTGAAGTCAACTCAATATCTTCGACTAAATCAGTTACGATTGCTGCAATTTTTTTTGCCATTTTTCCTCTTCCTTTCTTATCGCTTGATTCTAGCCTAAAGGATTTCAGAAAAGTGTGCAAATCATCTGTTTATGATTTATAACTTATTTTATTTAAAAGAAAAATGATAGTTTCTCTTTTAAAGTTAAGCACCTAGTTTTTCACGAACAATGGCTTCAGTCAATGTCTTTGAAAAATTTAGATGCATTTCTTTACCTAACTTATCTGCCCATTTTGGGATCGTTAACGTCTTTTTTACAGGTTCCTCTGTGCCTAAATATTCTGTTAGATCTACAGAGACCATTGAAATAAATGATTTTTCAGCATCATATTCTAATATGAACTCAGAGTCACTTTTAAAAGGGTTATTTTCTATAAGTGACAATGAACTGATAAGAGATGGTTCAGGTAATGTTCGGTCTTCTTCTATCTCAGCCGCCAAAAGAATACCTAAGTAATCAGAGGCATTTTCGAGCGCTTCAGGAATGTCAGATCCGCTTGTACCAGCCATCTCCGGAAAATCTGGAAAGAAAACAGAAAATCCCGAGTCATAGCCTTCACTTGTTTCTAAATAGAATAATGCCGGATATGAAATAAGCATGATCCTCCTCCTCTCTCAAGAAGCAGGAACAAAGCTATTTTAACCCTGCCTGCCTCAGTATCGCATGTTCTGTCCCTTTAGGTAGCTTGGAAGGAACAATAATTGGTCGATTTACTCCTGGTAGTTTCACTTTTATATGAGAACCTTTTCCACCTTTAACTTTTAACCCACTTATAGAAATCAAGAGTTTGACCATTTCCTGTTATGTCATTGGCATTGTTACAATACCTCCTGACATATCTATACTAACACGTGTAACACATGAAAAAAATAAAAAACACGTGCTATACGTGTAAAAGTAAATATAGAAAAATTATTCAAAAAAAACCAAGGCAGCTATCTAGGTTCAGCTGCTTTGATTTATTTTCTGTATGTCGCTTTTTTATCCTCACGGCTACGGTACACTGGATATTCTCCGATCAATTGGACCGGAAATGCTCGCTGTTCCAGTAGTTTGATTGCTTCGTTCAATTTTGTATCTGCTTGTTCAATCTCTACTTCGATCACGAAAAAGTATTCACCTAACGAGGTTTTTTGCGGTCTAGACTCGATTTTGGTCAAATTAAGTTTTTGTTCTGCAAACACCGCAAGTACTTGATATAACGCACCTGGGCGATTTTCTGGCAAGTCTACAAATAGCGTTGCTTTGTAAGTACTGACTGGTAACTTAGATGACATTGGTGAGGAACCTAGTAGCCAAAAACGGGTTTCATTGTTGCGGATCGATTGGATATCTTGCTGAACGATGGTCAAACCAAACTGTTCCGCAGCTTCTTTAGGTCCGATTGCCGCGATTTTTTGTTCAGGATGCTCGGCAACTTGTTGGGCACCTTGGGCAGTCGAACCCATTTGCTCGATTTCCACGTCAGGGAACTGTTGCTTCAAAAATACTTGCGATTGTGCCAACGCTTGCGGATGACTACAGATTTTTGTTACCTCTTGCCACGTCTGTTGATGCTCAGGATGCACCATCAATTGTTGCTTGATGGGCAATACGATTTCTCCTTGGATCGTTGGTAAGGTTTCATAGACATGGTCTAATGTGGGCAATACGGAACCTTCGATGGAATTTTCGATCGGTACCATCGCATAATCGATCGCATCGTTGATCTGGGCATCAATCAAATTTGTTAAAGCTTGATACGGAGACCAATCGCCTTCGTTGAAATAATTCTTTACTGCACTATATGTGAAGGAACCTTTTGGGCCTAGATAACCAATTTTCATCGATTCATCACCTGCTTTATGATTTCTGAGACAACTTCTGCTGGTGATTTACCAGTTGTTTCTATCGTAAGATCTGCTAATGTTTCATAGTGTTTTTTCCGCGAAAAAAATAATTCTTTTAACTCTGTATCATCTTTATCGAGTGCCAACGGACGGGCTTGTTTGTGATCTTGGCGGATACGTTTGATCAAAAGATCGGGATCAGCTTTTAAGTAAACCACCAGATGATCTGTCAGCAGTCGTTGATTTTCTTCTTGTAGGATAACTCCCCCACCTGTCGCAATGATCGCTTCTTCTTGCAATGAGTTTTTCAGTAGCTTCGTTTCTTCCTGTCGAAAGGCAGCTTCGCCATGTAATTCAAAATACTGACTGATTGAACAGCCAAACTCCTCGACTAGTTTTGTATCCATATCGATCAATGGTTTCTTTAACTGCATAGAAAGCTTGCGACTGATCGTTGTTTTACCGGCGCCCATAAAACCAATCAGCACAATTGCAGCCATTAGTTTTTCTCCTTGATCAGACCAGCTAGATCAGTGAAGAAGTCAGGATAAGAAATATTTACCGCTTCTGGATGGTTCAATTCAACTGGCTCATCGGTCAATAATGCGGCAATCTGTAACATCATGCCAATGCGATGATCCCCATGACTGTCAACAATTGCCCCATGCAAAGGTGTCGGACCATGAATGATCAGCCCATCATCTGTTGTTTCGATGTTTGCGCCCATTTTTATCAATTCTTCCGCTGTCGCATCGATGCGATTTGTTTCTTTCACTTTTAATTCTTGTGCGTCCCGAATGATCGTCGTGCCTTGTGCTTGTGTTGCAGCTAATGCCAAAATCGGTAATTCATCGATCAAGCGAGGAATGATTTCTCCTTCGATCGTACACGCCTGCAAGTTGGCAGAACGTACCATTAAGTCAGCCGCTTGATTTTGTTGATCGATTTGCATTTCTTGGATCGAAGCCTCCATTTCGATCAATACATCTAAAATCCCTGTTCGTGTTGGATTGATTCCTACTTGTTTCAATAAGACTTCACTATCTGGCAAAATACTTGCTGCGACTAGATAAAAGGCTGCTGACGAAATATCCCCAGGTACCGCCACGTTTTGTCCAACTAACCGTTGTCCGCCAGCAAGTGTGATCACTTTATCTTCTACTCTGATTTCTCCACCAAATTGTTTGATCATTTCTTCTGTATGATTCCGTGAGCGTTCTTTTTCGATGATCGTTGTCTCACCATCTGCTTGAAGTGCCGCGAATAAAATCGCTGATTTGACTTGCGCACTGGCAATCGGCATCTCATATTCGATTGGTTTCAAAGGCCCACCAGTCACTCGTAAAGGTGGTAGATCTGGATGTTCGATCCCTTTAAGATCCGCACCCATTTCACGTAAAGGATTCATCACTCTCCCCATCGGGCGACGATTCAACGAGTCATCTCCAGACACTTCTGCCGAAATCTTACTTCCAGCTAAAATCCCTAAAAGTAAACGGATCGTTGTACCAGAATTACCTGCATCTAAACGTTCTGTTGGTGTTTGTAATCCCTCTACGCCATGACCATAAACATGGATTTTCTCTTCTTCCTCTTCTATTCTCACACCTAATTGTCTAAATATGGACATCGTACTCAAGCAATCTTCTGCTTTTAAAAAGTTCGTTATCGTCGTTTTTCCATGACTGATTGCACCAAACATGATGCTGCGATGAGAAATCGATTTATCTGCTGGAACCGTTAGCTCACCTTTGATCCCATGTGTAGCATTAAGTAATTGCATTGTCTCAACTCCTGATCCAACAGTGAAAATTTTCCGCTTGAATCAATGCTTGTCCTTTTTCTAAATCGGTTTGATTTTTGAAGGACAATTCAAGGACTCCGAAAATATCTTCTCTAGTTTCTTGTATTTTTAGATTGATGATTGAAATATCTGCTTGGCTCAAAGCCGTTGTCACCTTAGCAACTGCACCGGAAATATCCGGAATATCAACGTATAGATCATAGAACGCTGGAATCGTTCCTTGTCGTTTCTTCGGCAACTGATCCCGTGTTTGCTTCGCTTGTGCAAAAAATCGATAAATGGCCTCTTCATCATTTCTCGCAAGTTGTGTTTTCAATATTTCCATGGAGGATTGCCATTCTTCTAGTAAAGACAGCATAATTTCTTGATTCGTTAATAAGATATCTGTCCACATTTTTGGATCAGAAGAAGCAATACGCGTAATATCTCGAAACCCTCCGGCTGCAAGTTGGGAGGCTCTTGGATGTTTTTGATTGAGTTCATCACTGGTTTGCACTAAACCAGCAGCCACGATATGAGGCAAATGGCTTAAAACGCCGACGATCTCGTCATGATTTTTGGCTTCCATCAACACAAATTTTGCTCGAGTCGGTTCTAATAGTTCCATCAGTTCAGCTACACGATCACTCTCATGATCATTGGTCAATATATAATAAGCTTCCTCGAACAAATTGGGATTGCCGGCTTTGACTCCAGATTTATGCGAGCCTGCCATTGGGTGTCCACCAATAAAAGTAAAAGGTAATTCCTTAGCCGCTGTCATGATTGCTGCTTTCGTACTGCCAGTATCACTGACCAATACAGTTTCCTTTAGCGGAAGTGTCGCTAATTGTTGCAAATAGTCCAAACTAACTTGTACAGGAACCGCTAATAAAATAACATCCATTTGACTTGCTTCTTCGATCCCAGACACCAGATGATCCACTAATTGGACTTCTTCTGCAATTTTTCTTGTTTCTGCTGAATGATCCCATCCATAAAGAGTCACATTCGATCCTTTGATGGCTCGGCAAAGCGAAGCACCAATCAGACCTAAACCTAAGACAAATACCTTTTTCTTCATATCAGTCTCCTCACTAAAAGTCTTGGATCATCTGCCGATGACTGGCAACAGATTTTTTCAGCTCACTCATGTTATCCGCTGGGAAATGTTCAAGGATCTCCACGGCAAGTGCTGTTGCAATGACGTGTTCAGCCACCACAGAAGCTGCTGGTACAGCGGTACTGTCGGAACGTTCGACACTTGCTTTATAGGCTTCTTTCGTGTCGATATCCACACTCATCAACGGCTTGTAAAGTGTAGGGATCGGTTTCATCACACCACGAACGATGATTTGTTCCCCATTTGTCATCCCACCTTCAAATCCACCTAAATGATTGGTTGTCCGGCGGTAGCCTTGTTCTTGATCCCAGGTGATTTCATCCATAACTTTAGAACCTGGTAAAGTCGCTGCATCAAAACCGATCCCAAATTCTACCCCTTTGAAGGCATTGATACTCAGCATGGCTTGTGCTAATTTTCCATCTAATTTTTTATCCCATTGGACATAACTACCCAAACCAGCCGGTACATTTTCAACCCGGACTTCGACGACACCACCTAAGGTATCACCTGCTTTTTTCGTCTCATCGATCAATGTTTTGACTTGTTCTTCGATCTCAAGGTCTACCATATTGACTTCGGAGATCGTTGTTTTTTCCTTGATCACCGCCACAGGTAGCACTTCAGGAATCGTTGCTTTGACCCCTCCAAGAACTGCTACGTGACTGGCAATTTCAATATCTAGTGCTGCTAGGATCTGTTTTGCTAAAGAGCCGATTGCTACACGCATGGTCGTTTCTCTAGCTGAAGACCGTTCTAACACATTCCTAAGATCTTGATGTTGGTATTTCATTCCACCAACTAGATCCGCATGTCCTGGACGAGGTTTTGCTACTCGACGACGTGTGACATGTTTTTCTTCGATTGGCTCGACTGACATCACCGTCTGCCAATTCTTCCAGTCTTTATTCTCCACGATCATTGTGATTGGCGAACCAAGCGTTTTACCATGTCGAATACCTGAGGTGATTTGGACACGATCTTTCTCGATCTTCATTCTGCCACCACGACCGTACCCCCCTTGTCGTCTCGCAAGATCTTCATTGATTTTTTCAAGTGAAACTTCTAAACCTGCTGGGATACCTTCAATAATGGCAGTTAACTGTGGACCATGAGATTCTCCTGCTGTTAAAAAACGCATTTATTTCCCCTCCTTTAAATAGTCTTTCACGGACTCAAGCGGAATTTCTTGGATTCTTGCTTGTCCGATTTTATCTAATAAAATAATTTTCAATGTCTTTCCACGTGCCTTTTTATCGTGGGTGATCGCATCATAAAGGGATTGCTCCTCCCAAGGTTGGTACTTGATCGGTAACTGATACTTTTCGATCATTTGGATCAATTGCGCAGTGATGCCCACTGGTGATTGTCCCATCTTTTCGGCTTGTTTGGTGATTTGCACCATACCGATCGCTACGGCTTCGCCATGACTGATCTGACCATAACCAGCAGTATTTTCGATGGCATGTCCGATCGTATGGCCAAAGTTCAGTAACAAACGATTCCCGTTATCGAATTGATCTTCTTCAACAACTTGTTTCTTCACACGCAACGCCTTTTCAATGATTTTTTCACTATTAGCCAGTAAGTCAGCAACTCCTGTTAAGCTTGCCAAATCTTGCCATAGCGTTTCATCACTGATTGCGCCACACTTGATGATCTCAGCAATCCCTTCTTGGATTCTACGCTCTGATAACGTCATTAACGTCTCTGGATCGATCAATACCCCGTCTGGTTGTGCAAATGTCCCAATCATATTTTTCGCCATGGGTGCATTGATTGCTGTTTTTCCTCCAATGCTTGAATCGACCTGTGCCAGTAGGGAAGTCGGGATCTGGACAAATGAAATCCCTCGCATATAGGTGGAAGCAACGAAGCTGGCTAAATCGCCGATCACTCCCCCTCCAAGCGCAATCACCGCATCACTACGCGTAAATTGTTCTTCTGCTAAAAACGCATAGAGGTGAGCTGCCATGTCGAATGATTTGCTGCTCTCCCCAGCTGGAACAACATAATGGACGACTTCGTAGCTTGCCCGCAACTGTTGACAAATTTTTTCGCCGTATATCGGAAAAACATTCGTATCACTGATAATCGCGATTTTTTTATTTTTCCAGATTCCTTCGATCCACTCAGACACATGATCGAGTGCATTTCGTTCAATGATGATCTCATAGCTTTTTTCTGGTAAGACAACTTCTAACATGACGCTCCTCTTTTCTATAAGGCTTTGATTTTATTCATTGCTTCAACTAAAATCTCGACTTCTTCCATCATTCTTAGGTAGTTCTTTTCATTCAATGATTGCTGTCCATCTGACCATGCGTGGATTGGATCAGGGTGGATCTCTACGATCATCCCATCTGCGCCACTAGCAACACCGGCTCTTGCCATTGGTGATACGAGATCCCAAACCCCTGTACCATGACTTGGATCAACGATGATCGGGAAATGACTTAATTTTTTAATGATCGGTACAGCACTTAGATCGAAGGTATTACGTGTCGCTGTTTCGTAAGTACGAATACCACGTTCGATAAAGATGATGTTTGGATTGTTTTGTACCGCAATGTATTCCGCCGCATTCAACCATTCTTCGATCGTCCCTGAAATCCCACGTTTCAAGCCAATTGGTTTTCCTGTTTTCCCAACAGCTTCTAATAGACGAAAGTTTTGCATATTTCTGGCACCGATCTGAATGATATCTGTGTATTCACAAACGACATCGATATGGGCTTCATCCATGACTTCGGTAATGACTTTTAAGCCGTAATGATCCGCTGCTTTACGCATCATTTTCAGTCCTTCTTCTCCTAATCCTTGGAAAGCGTAGGGTGACGTTCTAGGTTTGTAGGCTCCTCCACGTAGGACTGTTGCCCCACCAGCTTTTGCCATACGAGCAGTTTCCATGATTTGTTCTTCGCCTTCTACTGAACAAGGACCAGCCATCGTCACAAAACTACCATCACCGATTTTCAAACCATCCACATCAACGACTGTATCTTGCGGATGAAATTCTCGAGAAGTCAGTTTGTACGTATTAGAGATTTTTACTGCACGCTCCACCGTGTCGTATCTTTCAAATGGTACACCTTGGATAATTTTTGGATCACCGATCAATCCTAAAACAAGACGATCTTTGCCATGGTTGATCTGAACGTCCAAGCCCTCTTCCTTGATACGTGAAAGTACTGGTTCTAGTTGGTTTACTTCAATTCCTGGTTTAATAATTAAAATCATAAGATAACATCCTTTTTTATTTTTATTTTTTTATCACTGTTTGAACACTTGATCGACAATGGAAAATCGTTCGTTGTTTACTTAAAATAACTCGTTGGAAAATGAACTGATGTGGTTCTCCTTTCTTTAGGTATAAAAAAAGCCCGCCGTAGACAAATCTACAGTGGGCCTTCACCAATTCTAACAAAAAAGCCACTATAGATTTTCATCTATGTGGCGGACAAGTCATCTCAAACATCCTTAGCCATCATAGATACAAACGTTGTGTTTGCACCCATGAATGTCATGAATACAAACCTATCTAAAATAGCTAAAGTAATACGTATTCAGTTGTGAATTCAATGTGATTTTCATAAGAAATCGCTCCAAACTGATTTAAGATTGGTTTAAGTATAGATTTCTTTCTGAAATAAGTCAACTACTTTTTCAAATCTTTTTCTCTTTATGCTAATGATCCTTTAGAAGATCGATGTTTTTTTAAAGTTCCTATTGATTTTTTCGTTGACAAAAAACGCGAACGTGTGTTCTAATCATGTAGAAGAGGTGACTGTTATGTTTAAAAATCAAAATCCTGTATTTGACTATCATAAAGAACCTTCTAGAGATATTTTATGTATTGATTGTAAGTCGTTCTATGCTTCTGTTGAATGTGTCTCACTTGGTTTAGACCCTTTAACAACCAAACTAGTTGTTATGTCGTACCCCGGTAATTCATGGGAAGAACGTGGTAGCGGGTTGATCCTTGCCTCTAGTCCAGCTGCAAAAAAAGCCTACGGGATCACGAATATCAGTCGTGCGCGTGATTTGCCCTTTCCTTATCCCAGTGATTTATATATTGCCCCACCACGAATGGCCTATTATATGGAGAAGAACAAAGAAATCAACGCAATTTATAAAACCTATGCAGACGAGAGTAACCATCATGTCTATTCGGTCGACGAAAGTTTTTTAGATATCACAAATAGTTTGAATTTGTTCGATGCTCCTGATGCCCGGGCACTTGCAAAAAAAATTCGTCAAGACGTTTATGATCAGACAGGGATCTATACCACGATCGGTATCGGTGATAATCCACTATTGGCAAAATTAGCTCTGGATAATGAAGCGAAGGATACCCGAGACATGATCGCCGAATGGCGTTATGAAGACGTCCCTGAAAAACTTTGGCGGATTCCTCAGCTGACAGATTTTTGGGGGATCGGTCGAAAAACAGCGATTCGTTTAAATAAAATGAACATCCATAGCATCTATGAGCTTGCACATGCGGATTACTATCGTTTAAAAAGTGCAATGGGGGTAATTGGTACACAACTTTATGCCCATGCCTGGGGAATCGATCGAAGCTTTCTTGGTGAAGTCTACACCCCTAAATCAAAAAGCATCGGAAATAGTCAAATCCTCAATAAGGACTATACCCGCCGAGAAGAGATTGAAATCGTGATCAAGGAAATGGCAGATCAAGTAGGTACACGCTTACGTCGAGAAGAAGCAAAAGCACAAGTAGTTAGTCTGTGGGTCGGCTTTTCTTTGGGCTACACAGATGTTTCAGGAAAAACTACTGGGTTTCACCAACAGATGAAAATCGAGCCGACCAATGCCAGTCATGTTTTAGCAGAAGCACTATTGATGATTTTTGATCGTCATTATCAACGGCAAGATATCCGAAGTATCGGCGTCAACTGTTCTCGCTTAGTTTATGCGACTGGCTTGCAATTGAATCTATTCGATGATCCTAAAGAGCAAGTCAATGCGGCAAAGATTGACTTTGTCGTGGATAAGATTCGACAAAAATATGGATTTAAAGCAATCGTCCATGCACATAGTTTACTAGAAGGTGGTCGAGCAATCGCCCGCAGTTCGCTTGTAGGCGGTCATGCTGGCGGAATGGCTGGTATTGAAGGTGAAGGACATGCGACGCACGAAAAAAGAATTTCTCGATTACAATGAATACCGTGATCGCCCCTTTGGCTTGAAATGGGGAACCGCTTTTGCCATGGATGAGCTAGTTAAAGGGATCGAAGAAAATGCAGCAGTCGCCTTAAAAGACCTCCCTCCCCAATTGCAAATGACGAGAGAGGAAATCGACCAAGTACTATTACAGTCCTTTCTCTACCGACAAAAAGTGACCATCCAATTAAACACAAAAGATGAATTTGGTCGATATAGAGAAAATATCGAGGGCGTTTTCTTAGGCGAATGTGATGAAGAATATCTGACGATTGACCAATACCATATTCTCTGGGAAAACATTCGTCACGTTGGTTTGAAACAAGAAATGAAATGGTTTGAGTTTAGTACCAACAAGACATATGACGAACAAGTTTCCCGATCAATCGATTGGAACAAGCCAAACCAACAAGCTGAGTTGCAATTGATCAAAGATGAATTTTATCAAGCTTTTGAAGAGGAAAATGACTAAAAGGGAGGCGTTGCCGATGACAATGGTAAAGAATCATTTCGAAACTGTCATAATCACTGCTTATATTGCCAAACAAGAAATTACGATCCAAACAAAAAAAGGAGAAAACTATCGAGGAACGATTCAAAAAAGATGACAGAAGATGGCTTTTATGTAAACGAGGGCTTTATTGCTTGGGATGAACTTGATTCGATCGATTTAGAAGAGGAATATTTTCATTTTTGGCAAGAAATCGTCAAGCAAGCGATTGAGTAATTCAGATAAGCATTGGATTCTTCGGCCATTATTGAATGCTATTTCTCTCAACCTAAAAAGCATCAACCGGTAAACATGTAAAAAAGATTCTACCGGTTGATGCTACTATTCTCAGCAAAGAACGATTCTATTCGTAAAGTCTGAAAGCTTTAGTTCAAATAGTTTGGGTCAGCCAATAAAGATTGGATTTTATTTGTATCAATAATGAATTCTTGTGTCCCCATAGCACCAGGTGCTACCTCGTATTTATCAAAGAAGATAACCAGCTGGTGTTCTTTATTGATATAAAAACTAGGATCTTTTTTTAATAAAAATGAGCCATTATCCTCTAGAGCAAAATAAGTTGATTCTGGATTTTTTTCCATACGATTTTTCATCTGTTCTTCAATTTCCTTTGAAAGAGCAATGAGATAATCATCATTTTTAAATAATAAAGGCAAAGACACAAGTACCTCATTTTGTTTATCTAACGTGTCAAATTGATTGTTCGTTTGCGTACTTGCAATTGTCTGTTCGATTGAACGATCAATCACTAAAAATCGCTCATCATTGACCAATATGCGATATCCACCTGTTGTATCAATCGGTTGCCCTTTTTTCTTGATTTCTTTCATTCCTTCCTCATAAGCTCGTTGTCCCTCTGCAAGATATTTTCGATTCAACTGGTCATGGATTTCTTCTTTCCCAATTATTTTTGGTACAGCAATCGAGATACCTGCTTTTTCTTCTTGGAATGAATAGGTTTTACCAGTAATGATCGAAACCAACTCTCCGAGAACAGGAATTTCTGTCGCCCATACGCGAAAGTCTCTATTTTGAACACCTGCGAACAAAATAAGTACAGAGCAGACGATCCCCAAACCGATATGAACAGCATGTTTTACTTGTCGTTTCACCTTCACTTTTTTCTTGGCAATCGTAAAACGCTTGAATAGCTCATCTTCTAGCTGTTCAGGAATTTCCCCCGCTCGATACGCCTGATTCATCATACTTATTTTTTTCTTTGTTCCTCCCATTTCGCTATCCACTCTCCTTTATTTTAAAATTTCTTTGTAATTATCTAGCGAGCGATACATTTTTGTTTTCACGGTATTTTCATTTAAATTTAAAATATGCGCAATTTCTTTCAATGTAAATCCTTCAAAAAATTTCAAGATAATGATCTCGCGTTCTGGGCTAGGCGTTTGGCTCAATAATTCACGTAATTCCATGTAAGAAACATCATTTTGAAAATCGATGAATTCAAGTCCTGGACATTCTTCCAATTCAAAATTCAAAGGCATTCGTTTATTCTTGCGCCAATAATCAATTGCTGTTCGGACTAAGATCTTATAAAACCAAGCTTGAAAATGATCAATCTTCTTTACCTTTGAGAAATCCATCAACGCCTTTTGAAAGCTATCTTGGATAACATCTAGTGCATCCTCCGAACTGTGTGTATAACTATAAGCGATTCGATACATTTTTTGATATTGTGTCTCAATCAGCTGTTCTAACTGAGATTCATAATGTCTGACTAGCTGCTTTTTTGCTATCCGATTAAAAATATTAGATCCCTCCCTATCTCAAATAATAAATTTCACCCAGTTCTCGCATAAAATCCTTGTTTGCTTCCTTACGTGGTTGTGTATCTTTCGTTCTAGTCGACTCGCTTGTCCCTATCTCTTGTGGCTTTTCTTCTCTGATCGAAAATGTATCCATTGAATACATCCATAAAAAAAGGCTGGTAAACAGGAACAATAAGACTAGGAAAATTAGTTCTATCGTTAAAAATGAATAGTTTTTTTCATGTTTCATACGCTCACTCCACTTTCTTTTTTTATACTTAATTAGACGATCGTTTTCTAAGAAAAGTTTCAAAAAGATCCACTTTATTTTGAGCATTCCTACATCTTGAATCACTAACTTTGCACTAAAGACAGGTTTGTGAAATTCTGATAAAAGTATTAAGCTCCGCTAAAAAGCACCAAAACCCTACAATTATTCATCAATGGATTTTGGTGCTTATTTATGTAGTGTTCACTTCTAGAAAGCTATTTATTCGTTTTTAGTAATCACAGTACCAACTGGCAGCTTATCTTTCCATTTTTTTTCGAAATTTTTTTCCAAAATAACTCTTCACTTTTCAAAAGGAACGAAACGAACGATAATATCGTTCAAAAAAAGAGTCAGCGATTTGACGTACTCCAAAGGATAGACCCAAGTGGAAAATAAACCAGGCAAGAATGTCAAGCATCACTAACACTCCAGTGGTCAAATGAATTAGTGGCATAAAAAGCTCCTAAAGTTTGATTGTTCTTCCTAAAAAACGATTACACCATTTCTCTAATAGCTTCTAGAAAAAAATAAACGAGAGAATCCAAACACTTTAAAAATAAGTTTTGGGTTTTCTCGTTTATTTTTCTGAGTTGTCCATTTATTTCACAACTTCTTTAAAAGAATTCACTGTGAGATCCCAGCCTAGCAAGTATCAATATTAATTGATCATTATCAATCTTATATACTAATAGCTAATCAGGACTGATATACCATTCTCTAAATCCCACATAACTATCGGTCAAATGATGATCACGATACAGTTCGGGGCATTTATGTTGGCTTGCAAATGAGGTAGCACCTTTCTTAGTTTTGCTAAATCTTTTCCCTGTTTTTTCGTTTTTTTATAGTCTCGCTTGAATTGTGAAGTATAAAAAGTCCTCCAGCATCTTTTCTCGCTTGCAAAGTGGCCGGATTTCCCCTTTCAATTTTAAAAGGAATTGCCTGTTTAGTTACAGACTGTTTTAAAAAAACTGTAATTGCGGTTGTCATATTCATAACCAACTCAGCAAATAATTGCTCAGCATCCTTTTTCAAATCCTCATCAATTGAAATATGGATTGGTTTCTTTTTTGTCGTTTCCATGTTATCACCTCTACTATTTTTCAATTTAAACCTAACATAAAAACAACATAAAACCAACATATCAACAACATATATACATATAGAACACCTAGTTCTTCCTCATTTTTCTGATCAACGCTCGTTCCAATCGTGGCCGATTATAGCGTTGGATCATAATAAATGGGACATTGACAAGGAGCGCATAAAAAACCATGACCCACCCCGCCCATTTTGGATTCCACAAAAAGAAAAGGAACGCTGGCGTGATCAATAGCCAATGCGTCAGCTCTGCTCTTTGTGTTTCAATGATGAATTTCTTCAGTGCGGCGGAATCAGTCTTACCAAGCCTAGATTTATCGAATCCTCGCTTAGCAATCAAAGTACCATCTGGCAGCTTGTCTTTCCATTTTTTGATCCGAAATTTTTTCTCCCAAATCACTCCTTGCTTTTCAAAAGAAAAGGAACAAAACCAACGACGCTTTCTTTCAAAAAATGAGTCAGCGATTTGGCGGACACCGTAAGAAATACCTAAATGGAAAATAAACCAGGCAAGAATGTCGAGCATCACTAATACTCCAGTGGTCAAATGGATCAGTGGCATAAAAACCTCCTAAAGTTTGATTTTTCTTCCTTTCCAAGACACTGATTTCAAAAGATACGTTTGGATCAACGACCACAAAAACAAGAAAAGAAAGAAGATAAAAAAGAACGGAAAAACGAACAAGAAAATCGGCTTGAAATTTCCTACACGTTTGGCAAATACAATACATTGGAGCACATACAGGCAATAGATGACCAGTACGAGCGGCCATTGTGCCATACCAAAAGCCAACACCGAGCCAACTCCGCCACTTATCCAGAGGATGACTCCTAACAAAATAAAGGGATTGGTTGCTCTAGAAGCTGTGGCAAAATCCTTTGTCCATCCTTGGATCAATTGCTTGAAACCTTCAGGATACATGCGAAAAGCAATCAACTCTTTCCCACCATATAAATGGATGGAAAATCCTGCCTTTTGAAAACGTTTGGCTAAAGCCATGTCATCTAAGATCCCACTAGGCATATCTTTATGCCCATCGACTTGGAAGTAATCGGTTTTCGAGCATAAGATACACGGCCCGAACGCCCCCGCTGCTTTTAATTTTTCACCTAGCACAGAAAAAGTATTCAACCCTACCAGAATGACCACATTGAAAACAAACGAGAGCTGTTCATAAAAGCGAACAGTTTGATGAAACGGTTGAAGCGACAGCAAGCCACTATTCCCTCTTTTTTCGTATTCATTCAACAGTCTTTCCAAACTATTGTCTGTCTGAAAAAATGTATCTGCATCTAAAAATAAGAAATGCTTACTTTGGGCCTTTGTTGCACCTAACCAACAGGCAGCCGCCTTGCCATGCTGCTCACGATCATTTGAGAAAACTGTTGCATCTAAGTTCTTGGCGATTTCTGCTGTACCGTCAGTGGAATCATCATCCACGACGATGATTTCTCGTGGTTGGATCGTTTGCCTTTGGATCGATTTTAGCAATTTGGGGAGCGTATTTGCTTCGTTACGTACAGGAATAATGATTGAAACATTTGTGTCAAAACGTTTTGCAGAGGTTAGGTTTGTGATGAATGGCAGTCGATAAAAGATACACCAACCTGAAAGCCAAGCAACAAAAAGGACGATCATTATTAGTAACAAAATAAGCCTTCCTTCCTATACATCCGCTTCTCTTCGAGCAATCTTGTCACTCACTTGTTGCCCACTCAAAGTGACCATTGGCATACCTGCACCTGGATTGACTGTCCCACCTACAAAGTATAAGTTGTCATAGCGCTCACTATGTTTTGCATGTTTGAACCCATGATTTTTCTTACGATCAGAGACAGTCCCATAGATTGCTCCACGATGGGATAAATAATTTTTTTGGATATCTTCCGGGGTCCAACGATTTTCATAGACAATATGTTTTCTCAAATCCGTTAATCCCATCGTTTCTAATTTGATCAAGATACGCTCCCGAAAGGCATCGTATTCTGCCTCTGTAAATGGTTGATCTTGTAAATAAGGGATGTGCGGTAAAATCTTGATGTTCTCATGTCCTTCGATGGTTTGAGAAGGATCAGTCTTATTGACATTCACAAGATAGATCGTTGGGTCGTCTGGCAACTGATGCTGATGGAAGTTTTGATCAAAGTTTTCTTTAGAAGCATTCGAAAAGAAAAAATTATGATGGGCTAATTGTGGGTATTCTTTATTAACACCTAGATGCAAGACAAAACCAGAACTTGCTGGTTCAAATTTCTTTTCTAACTTCTCAGTAAACGCTGGTTTTTCATCTAATAACTGTTCATAAGCCGGGATGACTTCCATATTCGAAACAAAATAATCTGCTTCGATCACCGTCCCATCTGCTAGTCGTGCCGAACGGATCTGATCATCCTCTACGTTTAATTTTTCAACATGAATGCCGGTATGGAATGTCACACCAATCTCTTTCCCAAGTTTCACGATTCCTTCCGCAATCTTGTGCATCCCACCTGGTACATACCAAACCCCTTGCGCATGTTGCATATAAATCATCATATTCAAAACAGCAGGTGCATCATAAGGAGACGAACCAACATACTTACTAAAATAACCGAGCATCTCCTGCATTTTAGGATGACTCACACGTTTAGCGATTCCATCATGCATCGAAGAAAAATAATCAAACCCTTTCAACGCTTTGATCACACCATGTTCTTTTAAAATCTCCATTGTCGAATCAAGCCCTTTGTCAAAATAACCGACTTCTGTGGCCGCATAGATTTCCTTCGCATAGTCTAAAAAATCTTGATACTCCATCATGTCTTTTTCAGTCAGCAAAGGATTTTCTTGGGCCATTTTCGTTAAATCACTGTATAGATCAATCGTTGTGTGATCAGGAAAAAAAGAACGCCACTGCAAATCTAACCGTTCGATCGGAATGTAATCTGCCATCTGTTTGCCACTCGTGAGAAACAGTTTTTCAAAAATTTGGGGCATCGTCAAAATCGATGGACCTAGATCAAAGCCAAACCCATTTGCTTCTAAACGGTTCAATTTCCCCCCTAAATGATCGTTCTTTTCATATAGCGATACGTCGAATCCTTCTTGGGCTAAGGAAACTGCTGCAGACAAACCACCAAGTCCACCTCCCAGAACAATGACTGATTTCTGTTTGTTTTTCACAAAATCACCTCTTACTTTCTAAGTCTTAAAGCACATTTTCACAGATGTAAATTCGTAAGATCCAACTGTAAAAAAACACTTTATATCTATCTCTATAGTAGCATATCTCTAAAAAAACTTATTTTATTGCGCATTGTATTGTTATAAAACACTAAGAAAGGATAAAAGAAAAAACAGAAGAAACAAACACGTATGAAACGCTTTGTCTATTCTGTCTTAAGCTAATGGCACGTTCTTATGCGCTGATTCCGTTGCTTCTATCAAAGTATCGGCACAAACAAGCCACTGATTTTCTCTTTGATTTTCGTCCATGCACTTCGCTCTTGCCATTCGTCTTTTTTGACCTTTTCAGCGTGGGCTAAATCTTCTGTAAAATGGACGTTCAATTCATCAATCGTTTTTGATGGACCATAAATGAACATTGACAGTTCATGATTGAGATAAAAACTGCGAATATCAAAATTAGTTGATCCAATCGTTGCAACCACATCATCAACGATCATATATTTACAATGGATAAATGCAGTCGTATCGTAGATCGACACTTCAACTCCTGCCGATAACAAATCATCAATAAACGAGTTCGTCCCATGAAATGAAATCCCGCGATCGCCTTTTCCCGGTATGATCAATTGTACTTTGATCCCACAGCGAGCTGCTCGTCTGAGTGCCCCAAGAGTTTCTTCATCTGGAATAAAGTAAGGCATAGCAATCTTGATCGAATCAACTGCTTTACCAATCAAGTCATTGAAAGAGTCTTTGATGATCCTCTCCTGATCATACGGCCCTCCGTAAACGACCTGTACGATTTCCGAACCTTTTGGTTGTTCCGTTTGTAATGGAAAATACAGCTCTTGCTGATTGATGAAATAAGTGATCGTTTCCGTCCCTTCATCGAGAAATAACCAATCATAAACGAAACATTCCTGCAACTCGAGTACAGAAGGCCCTTCGATTCGAACATTCGTATCCCGCCAATAAGAAAACTTTTTCCCGCGTCCACTATACTCATTCCCGATATTCATACCACCAGTGTGTGCAATTTCCCCATCGATCACAACGATTTTCCGATGATTGCGCCAATTGGCTTTGTTACTCAGCCACGGTGAATTCAATAGATCATAGGTTCTTACCTCTACACCATTTTCTCGCATCGTATCTAATAATTGATTCGGGAAAGCAATTGATCCGACACTGTCATACATAAAACGTACTTTGATTCCCTGTCGAGCTTTTTCGATCAAAGCAGCAACTAGTTCTTCGCCAGTTTCATCCCCTTTTATAATATAGAAGAAAACATGGACATGATGTGTTGCCTGTTTGATATCTTGCAACAATGAAGCAAAAGCATCCGTCCCTTCTTTTAACAATGTCAATTGATTGTCTTTTGTGGGATACTTTGCGGAAAGATGGAAAATTTCTTTGGAAAGATCGTGCTTGGCATGAATGATTTCTGAATGTTCCTGAAGAATCTTGGACACCGTCTCTTGTATGTTTCGTTCATTGTCTAGTTGCTGTTTCGATAACTTGCGTAATCGTGGCTCACGACCAATCAGATAGTACAGCATGATCCCGACGACCGGTAAAAATAATAACGCTAAGATCCAAGCAATTTTAGAGGTTGCTTCTCTTTGATCAAAAATCACTAAATAGCCACAAAGAAGAAAGGCAAAAATTTCCACGATCAGCCACGCATAAATGATTTGATTCAAAAAAATAATCAGCGAAACAGCTACAAGAATCAATAATATCAATAATATTTTGTATTGTTGCAATTTATTCTTTATCATATCTATCTCCATATTCGCTCGCTTCGTTTTTTTGTTGCTTCTTTTTTCTGTGCCAATCAACGTTAATGGTGACAACACACCTTATATAGATTATATACGTTATAGTTACTCTAGTGTAAAGAAATCTCTCGTTTTCTTCGCACTTTTTTACAGAAAGTTTTCAACTAATAGAAAAATACTTTTTTCCCTCAGTTTTAAGAAAATGAAAGAAGTGAGATAATATTCATCATCTCATACTCCCTAAAACTGAGTAAATGTAATTAAAAAAAGGATGTTAGCAAAAATAAGCCAGAAATCCCGAAAATCTTAGCGGTTTCTGACTTATTTTTTGGAGCTGTATCTGGCTATCACAACTCTTTTTTTTATTGATTTTCTGGAACACTACTCAATTCCCAAGTAAGTGTCGTTGAATATTCTTTGGCTTCTGGATTCGTTCCTTTCGGTACATACAAACCAACACTTTTATCAGCTGTCTCTGCATTACCAAAACGATAGATCCAGGTTCCTGTTCCAGATTTTTCATCTGCTTGTAATAAGATTCTTTTAGTATTTGGTATGATTTTTTGACCAGTTTCTTCTTTTAGCGCAGGCGCTGTTCCGCCTTGAGCTGTCACTAGTTCTTGATTGAGTAACTGGATCTCAGAACCAATCAATTCATGACCATTTTGATTACTGAATTGTCCATTCTGGGTAACCGATAATTGCCAACCACTTCGCTCATTGTCCGATCGACGATCACTGATTTGGATAAAGTTTGGTCGTTCTTGTATTTCATTGACCGTGCCATCTTCGTTCAGTAAACGTTGGGGTTGGGCATAGTAGGTTTTATCCTTCACTGAGATATTCTGTTTACCAAAATTGAAGCGAGAAATAAAATCGATACTTAATGCTCCTTGTTCTTCTGGAAGTTCTGGTTGATTTTCCGGAAGAACTTCATTTTCAGGGTCTAATGGATCGACTGGCGAAACAGGATCAAAATTTCCAACAGTTAAAATAGTTGCCTCAGCAAAAGTCACATCATGGAAATCTAATGGTTGTGCTGGATTGATATTCCCTTGTTCATCATTTGTCAGTGGCGGATTTACAATTCCAGCTGCTTTTGCGAAACCGTTCTTGTCTCTTAAAAACACTTGGATTTCATCGTCTTCTGCTAACTGAATGGTACTAAGGTCAATGCTAAATTTCCCATTTTCATCCACCTCGACATTTTCTGTGTCGATTTTTTGTCCATTATGAGTAGCTGTCACCGATACATCAGGATTCTCGGAAACTCCTTCAACCTTTTGACTATTTCTTGTAATGACAGAAGAAGCAAATGTTGCTGGTTTCGGTGGAACAATTGGAAAGACTTCTACTGTTTCTGTCAAGATTTGATGGTCAAATCCAGTCGTCAATTCCCCACTACTCAACTCAACCTTGCTGATTCGAACTTTTGAACCTGCTTCTAATGGTTCTTCCAGCTGTACTTCAAACAGTCCACCACGAGGTTCTTCATTGTAGATACTAATCCCTGGTGATTCATCTGAGTGTCCTACCGTTTTTGCCTTATACTCTTTTTTCTCTCTTGCAGGTGATTCTACTTCTATGGTAACCACGGCTTCATCATCCCAAGCTGGTCGACTATCATCTAATCCCACTGGAAGGCTCACTCGCCCATGAATTTTCGTATCGGCATTGGTTGGGACTCTGAGTTCATCTGCTATCGCCCAACGACCATTATTACTACTCAATCGACTGTACGCTGTTAAACCTAGAGTTCCAAACACTTCCGTATTTAGCTGTGTGGGGTCGCTTGTCTCTCTTAACGTATTAAAATTTGTTCCAGTAAACGAATAATCCATACTTCGGAAGTCTAAATTGGGGTCACCATTCAAATCAGCGCCTTTTCGCCAAACAGATAAATCACTATTTGTTGCAGTTAGTGTCGATGCACCACTAACGTTAAATATGTTCCCCCCACCAACGCGAGTATTTCTAAAGTCCATAAATAATGGATTATCAAAATCAACAGTTAAATTTCCAGCATTGAATATTCCTGCCGCGTCTGTAGCTGTTCTTCCTTGAGCAATGAAAGTGGCTCCATCACGCGCTTCAATTGCTCCTACCTGACTTTCCATATCGATCGCTGCACCGTTATCGGCAATAATTTGTACATTTGAGCCTAAACCATCGACTACAAAAGAATTATTTCCACCATTAGGATAATGTACCCCTTGATTGGCTAACCCAGATGAAGTATCTTGATTTATAGGTGTACCATTCCCAGGATTATAAATAAAAAATTGACCTTTATTCTTGATTTCAATATGGTTATTTCCACCATTCATTCGAATACCTGGTGTTCTGCCTCCAGATTTACTTATATTCATTTTTGCATTATCTATCGTAAACTGATATCCTCCAACACGTATAAATCGCAGTACAGCAACTGCACCATTAGCTGATGAATCAGTATTGCCTGCTGTTAAATTTAATTCTGACTTCTCTAATAAGTTAAATTGACCATTGGCACTGAGCAAACTTAATGCCGAGGCACGATTTGCATGGATGTTCAATTTTGCGCCTTCTGTCAATCTAACTTCAGCATTAGAGTTTGTAGCACCCCCACCCGTACTCGGAGCACCTAAAAAAACGGCTGCGTTTAATTCGGCTGCTGCAACATTACTAATAATCTCCATCTTTGATTCAGACCCACTCATTTGTAATAATGCACGTGCGCCATGTATGGCTATACTGTTCGCATTATCTGATGTTGCATTTACTCGGGCACCATTTTCTATAGCAAGTACTGAATCTGCTCCTGCTAACCAAATATTTCCACCAGAGCTGGCTGCTTCAAAAACAGCATCAGAGTGATCAAGTAAGACTGTACTATTGTTGCCGACCATATGAATATTGTGTCCGGCGGCTCCGTTCGCCTCCCACTGGCTCTTTGAGATGGCTAATTTATTGGTAGTTCCTGTTGCAGCATAACCGACGCCACTACCCTCTAGCTTTAAATTTACATCACTAGAATCAACAAGTGTCGTTGAATTATTTCCAGTTAATACTATTCCACGTCGATTGCCAGAAGTAATATCAATTGAAATGCTCGCTCCATCTGTTATATTTAGTTCTGGTTCATTTCCTCTGAGATGAACGGCATTATTGGCTGTAGCAGATCCTGCACCTGTTCCACTGGTAGTGGTTACACCTAATTTTGAACCACCTTCTAAGTCTATCTTAGGTCTTGCATTATTGTTCCCAACTTGAATATTTTCGGTAGTACCTGTTCCACCACCAGAAACTGTGAAGGTACTATTCTTTTTCAAAGAAAGTAAAGCATCGGTCCCTTCCAAAATCATTCCTTGAGAAGCACCTGTATCTGTCATTTCAATCGTACTCTCATTTAACAATACTTGTGGCGTTGCTCCTTGCAAATAAACTCCTCGACCAGTCATTGTTTTCATCGTCAGATGACTGTTATCCAAATTTAAGACAGGTGAAGCTCCAATCAAATTCATGCGTTGACCAGCCACTGTTTCGATGGATGTTTTGCTGTTTATCGCATGAAATCGTGCATCGCTTCCATTTATATTAATCCCTTGCCCACTTTGTGTATTTATATTAAGCTGGCTATCTTTGATTGTCAGATCAGCCTCTGCACCATTTAAATAGACCCCTCGGCGCGCATTGGAAATAACTGAAACATTCAGTTCTGATTCTTCTGATAGCGTCATTTTTGGTTGCTCACCACGTAAATGTAACCCATTATTCGCCGTATCCGAAGCACCACCTGTACCACTCGTAGTAGCAACCGTCACTTTAGACGCACCGGTCAGTGAGAGTTCTGGACGAGGGTTATTGGCGCCAATTTGAATGTTTTCTAATGTTCCCGTTCCGGCACCATTAATTGTCAGTTCGCTGTGTTCTGTTAAATCCAACAGTGCGTCTGCTCCTTGTAAAATCATTCCTTGTGAAGGTTGGCTATCTGTTATTTCAATCGTACTTTGTTTTAGTAACACTTGTGGCGTCGTTCCTTGTAAATAAATCCCTCGACCACTAGTAGCTCCCATTGATAATTGGGTCTGATCCAATGATAACTGGGGATTATCGCCGATCAAATTCAATCGTTGTCCGGTGGTACTTGTTAAACTCCCTGTAGATCCCACATAGTTGACTTTAGGTGATACACCTGTCAAGGCAAGTGTGGCTCCTGTTTCAGAACGAATATCAGTATGACTATTCGTTACAGAAAATGTTGGCTCCTCCCCTGATAGATTTACTGCTGACTGGGTAGTAGAGGTAACTGATAGTTCTGAGCTATCCACGATCACTTGAGGAGTATTCCCTGATAGATTCATGGCTGACTGGGTGGCTGAGGTCACAGATAATTTCGAATCATTCACAACTACCTGGGAATTATTTCCGGATAGATGTAACCCTCTTTTGGCTGCAGTACTTGTCGTCGTCAAATTACTTTTATCACGAACGGTGACTTTCGGTCCTGCTCCAGTCATAGCAATCGTATTATTGCTTATGTTAGTAGGAGCAGCAGTCGTTCCTACTGTATTGATCGTTAAATTTCCAGCAGATTGGAGTGTGATTTCCGCATTTTCTCCTCTGAAATCAATCGTATTTGCCACACCGGAAGTCGTGGTAATTGTTACATTTGCACCGGTTTCGATTGTTAATTTAGGTTCGGAAACCGTCGCAGCTGCTAGAAAAATCGTGGCGTTTCCACGACTAATCGTCACCTGCGCTTGATTGATCGCCTTGACTTCTTTTGCTTCAATGAAAGTTTGTGCAGAACTTGTACGTGTGAAGTTACTCGTCCCACCTGTAAATTGAACCGTTCCTTCTGGAATTGATGCTAGTCGCATCGTATTGGCATTGACTTCTGCCACATCTTCTATTTCTAATGTCCAATTGCGACTAACTTCTGTTGTTGCGTTGACTAAAGGAGTAGCACCGGTTTTTGTCACGATTGCGTCCTCTATCCGAAAGGTCGTAGGTTCACTCACTTCTGCGAATTGAAAATAAAAACCATTGTTACCAAAAGTCAGTGTATGACCGTTTCCTTGTATCTTGATTGGTCGGTCGATCGTCATGATATTGGCTGTACTTTCAGTCAAATTCGCTTGAACAGAAATCGTTGAAACATCCGGATCAGCAATGGCTTCGCGAAATTCTACCATTGTCGAAACTTCCGCTATCTGACCGGAAAACTCGTTTGCTGTTGCTTCTTTCTTTTCTATTGACGACTCAGCTTCATCATCTGCGTGTTCATCAGTTTCCGCCACAATCGGATCATTATTTTCTGGTTCTGATAGTTCATGTTGGCTCTCTTCTGTAGCATCATCTGTCACGTCATCTGTTGTCTTGTCAACTTCTTGTTCAACACTTTTTTGCTCTTCTTCTTTTTGTTCAAGAGAAGTAGTCGGTGAATCGATAGCAATGGTCGTTTTCGCCTCTTCAATAGACGCTTCATAAGTTCCTGTCTCTTGAAAAATAAGTGGTAAGGTAAATGTTTCCCTTGGAGCTTCTGAGTGGAGTAGCCAATGATTCTCTTCCGCTGTTTCTGTAATAGTCAATCCAGCGGGTAATCTATCTTTATCCACAACTGCCTCTTTAGGTAAACGAATCTTGGCTTCTTGTGTTGGTTTATTCGCATAAAAAGATACGGATACAGGTTCTGTTACCTCACCTGTAACTCGCAGATTGCTGGGAGAAAAACGTAAAGGGACCTCCGTCACTTCCCTCAACCCATCTAAGTAGTCATTCGCAAGTATACTGCTGTCTGTTGTAACTTCTTGCACATCTACTGCTTCTACAGAAGTTGAAAATAGCACAGATGTAGGGAGTGCAACGGTTTGGACACAAAAAATACTTGTACATAAAACAACTAATTTATGATATCTACTCGTTGTCATTAACCGAATCATCCCTCTCATTTTTTTTCTTTTTCAACAATAACCAAACAATGATCAACAACAATAGGATAATCAGACTAATCGCTGCAACGATCCACCAATTAATACCTGTATCAATCGTGACATCTGCACGATTCAATGCTCTCGCTTCATCCGCATCAATGGTAAACTTCCGTTCCCATTGCCATTCATCTTCTCCAGAGCGTGCCGTCATTTTCAATAAATATTCACCACTGCGAAAACGATCGCCTTCTAAAGAAATCGGAAAATTGAAATTGGAGTTTGGCGCCATTTGCATCTG